>JAJOZX010007733.1:147500-165000 GCA_023014485.1 Bathynomus jamesi | reverse complement strand
AGTTCAATGATGACTTTCTGATAGCTACACTTGAAGAAAATCCTGCTGTTAACTGTTGAAGAACCTGCCCACCGACTAAATTCAACCGGTTCCACAGTTCCACAGCCACCTGCAACGACTGGGAAAAGTGTCGAAACTTGGGAAGTGGGTTTCCCATACGTTGTTACCAGACAACTGTAGAGATCGTGTGAACATTTGCTCTTCATTACATTCTCGGCAACTTCAAGTACCGTTTCTGAATCGACTCACTACTGGGGATAAAAAATGGGTGCTTTATCACAATGTTAAGCGTCATCGGCAGTGGGTTACTGCTGGGGAATCTGCTACACCACAGCCAAGAGGACATCTGCACACCCAGGAAAGTTTTGCTGTGCGTTTGGTGGGATATTGAAGGAGTTGTTTATTTTGAACTGTTGCAGCCCAATCAAACCATTACAGCCGAAGTCTACTGTCAGCATTTCAAAAATTGATCGCTGCATTGCAAACAAAACGTCCTTCTTTGGCCAATCGCGAGGGTGTTGTGTTTCAACAGGACAACGCGCGTCCTCATACTGCTCGAATCACCACTGCCAAAATTGAACAGCTTGGTTGGGAAAAAATTAAGTCTTCAAAACTATCCTGACGGGAAAGAACTTGAAAGTTTCGAGGCTATCAACATTGCCCTCTCCGAGTTTTTTGCTTCTAAACTGAAGGAATTTTATCAACATGGAATTGAAATGCTCGTAGAGAGGTGGCAGAGAGTCATAGAAAGTGAAGGGAAATATAAAATTGATTAAAGTTTATTTTGATGCAGTTTTATCTTCATTTGGAAATAAAGGTAAAAAAACGACATTACTTATGGGATGACCTGAACCTTATGAACCTTATGTTGTTTCGTGCGTTGGTCTCTCTTCACACGGAGGTCAAGCTGGTGGCCCCACCTCTAGGGTTCTGATACATATATATATATATATATATATATATATATATGTGTGTGTGTGTGTGTGTGTGTGTGTGTGTGTGTAAAAGGTTCTCCACAGAAATTTTTTTTTTTTAATTTTACGGATATTATTCTGTTTGCTTAAATTAAAGTATCAATCTTTTAAATTTTTAATACTGTATGACTTATCTCATGCCCACAGTAGATGACTGGCAGCCCTTCTTAACCCTAACAACTCCAGAGTTGCCAAATCTATAATCTTAAACGGAGATTCCTAGACTCTAAGTGTTTTTTTGGCTAATAAAAATCACATGAAGGAGTTAAGTATAGAACCAAAATTATATAAATTCTTTTGCTAATATCATTACTAGACTTGAACTTTGCAACTTTATTAATCTTTTTTAAATATGGCACCAGGGAACTCCTCCAGGGCAAACACTTTGAGAGGAATTTGAGTTGGTCCCTCGCCCTTTGGGTAGCCGGTTGAGCTGTAGCTTTCTGAGGAAAGTCGAGTTTGTGCCTAGCTCCTTTGACGGTCAGTCAATTCATTTGGTTCCGTCAACAACCCTCTAACCGACTGTAGTGATAGGGCTCTGATTTCTATTTTACTCTGCTTTGTAACAGAAATCTAATATCTTAAAAGTGACCTGTCCTTGTGAAATAAAACTGTGAAAAGGAAACACATCATCTTTATTCTTCCACGTGAGACTTATAAACATTCCATTCTCTCAACGGATTGAGGGGAGGGGACGCTATACGAAGGTATAAATTGTTCCGTAACAAGCAGTCAGATCTTATGTTTAATCTCTTAAAAAGAAGAATTGTGGTTGTCAGCAGTATAAACTTCATTGTCGGTGCAACGAAGCGACATACTGAGTTACCCAAATGTCAGGGATGGTATAAGGACCAGCCATTCATCCGACACACACACACACACACACACACACACACATATATATATATATATATATATATACACGTGATGTCTTTCCAGCTCACGAAACTCTTCGACGGAAGAGTCCTGTCCAACAGATTTCCTACGATTTATGAAAAAGGAATATTATGGCCACCAACATCACCAGATTTAAACTCTTGTGACTTTTATCTGTGAGGTTATTTAAAGGATAGTGTATTTAAACAGAATCTACGCACAATAGAAGAACTGAAAGCATCAACTGAACAAGAAATTTCTCTTTCAATAGATACTCTGTCCAGAGTAATGTAAAATTTTATTGTTGGTGTGCAAAGAAATAATGTGCCTCTCCAAGACCCCCTCCCTTGGAGTGGAACTGGGAGGAAGCACCATAGACGGCTAGGGTACGCCTAAACGGCCAGGGTAATCTACATTAACGACATAGATGTAGGCTTGACCAGTAACCTGTCAAAATTCGCGGACGATACTAAAATAGGCGGTAAGGTTGTTAACGTGGACGATAGAAATAGGCTCCAAGACGACGTAAATAGGATTATGGATTGGACAGATAAGTGGCAGATGCAATTTAACGTAGACAAATGTAAAATTTTGCATATAGGTTCTCGTAACAATAATTACACGTACACGATGGACAATAGACAGTTAGCGGGCGTTGACGAGGAAGTAGATTTAGGCGTACGCGTATCTAAGGATTTAAAAGTTAGGAACCAGTGCCTGGAGTCTTGCGCAAAAGCTAATAGGATGTTAGGCTTCATAGCGCGTAATTTCGAATTTAAATCGAAGAATATTATATTGCCCCTTTACAAGTCCCTAGTCAGGCCTCATTTAGAATATGCCGTTCAGTTTTGGTGCCCGTATTTGCGTGAGGATATTGATAGGTTGGAAAGGGTTCAGCGTCGCGCCACGAAACTAATTCCGTCATTGCGCAACATGTCTTACGAAGATAGGATTAAAGAGTTAGACTTGCATTCACTCGTAACTAGGAGATTAAGGGGGGAGCTTATTGAAGTTTTCAAAATCGTTAATAAAATCGATAACGTAAATTTTGACAAACTGTTCACTTTCGATAATAGCAATACTCGTAATAATGGATTTAAGTTGCGTGGCAGACGTTTCATTACTAACATCGCTAAAAACTTTTTACGTTTAAAGTAATTGATAAATGGAATAATCTTCCCGCGCCCATCGTGAACTCTACCAGCGTTAATATGTTTAAGAACCGTTTAGATAGGCATTTTAAAAATATTAACGTTGTTTAAAATAATAAAACAACAGGAGTTCTGGGGGTGGTGGTCGAGGATGAGTCTGTTGACGATTAATGCCAACTTGTGACATGCCAGCTTGTGATATGCCAGCAGTAAAATTATAAAAAATAAAAAAATTAGACTAACACGAACGTAGATGTAGCTCGTAGCGTAAACTAACCCACTTTTTGTTATACTCTTCCTATGATAATAAAAACCCACTCTAATAGACAGTTTATTTCCACAACAGTTTCGATGCCTACTGGCATCCTCTTCGGGTGGATACAGAAAAACGAATGAACCAAACACAAGAGGGAAAACAGTCCAGGGACCATTAAGAAATTCGCATCTAGGTTAGATCCCGTTCTCCCGACACCGGAAGGGCATTTTATTAAAGGGTCCTGCTTATAAGTACATTCGCACAAATTAAAACTATCTTCTTGTTCTATACATACAGATTCTATTATTTGGATATAGTTACTGCATTTATTATTACATTTACGTTTATAACATTTATATTACCTTTACATTTATTATTACATGTATTTTATTACCTTTATTATTACATTTATTATTATTGCATTTACATTTATTTCCACATTTATTACTTTTATTATCACATTTACATTTATTACTATTACGTTTATTATTCCATTTACATTTTACCGAAAAAACGAATGAACCAAAAGCGAGTAAGGAAACAATCCAAAGACCTTTAAGAAATTCACACTTAGGTTAGATCCTGTTCACCTGACGCCGTAAGGGATTTTTTGACCAAGAATCTCATTAGAGGGTCCAGCTTATAAGTACCTTCGCACAAATTAAAATTATCCACTTGTTCTATCCATTCAGATTCTATTATTTTTCGTTTGACATAATTAATTACAGTAGACGAATATTTGAACGCCAAACCAAACTTAAAATCTTTCGTCAAAGGTTTTACTCTTTCTAAGCCGACAAAGCCCAATTTCACGGTCTATAGAAAACCTACTCATTGTAATTCGTACATTCATTATTTTTCATATCATGATGAAGGGGTTAAAAGCTCAATTATTTCTTCCATGTTTCTAAGAGTACTTAGGATTTGTAGCCCACATTTGCTGGACCCGGAAAATTCAAAGATTTGGAACATTTTTAAGGATTTAAAATATCCTGAGTGGTTTATCAGAAAGGCGTATTTTAAAGCCAGAAAATCTTTTTATGCCCCCTCGGGAACCTTCAGTTAACCAAAAAACAATATGTGAGTTTGCCTTACATTGCTGGCTTAAAAAGAGTAAAACCTCTGACGAAAGATTTTAAGTTTGCTTTGGCGTTCAAATATTCGTCTACTGTAAAAAGTAAATTAGTTAGGAATAACGTTGCAAAACAGGAACAAGCCTGTGTCAACAGCATTCACTGTAAAAGTTGCGATTTAGTATACGTAGGAGAAACTGGAAGAAATATTGAAACCCGTATTAAAGAACATAAATATGCCTTCAGAAGTTGTAATACTAATAATGCAATTTTTTATCACGCCAGCCAAAATGATCATGCTATAGATTGGGAATCAAGTAAGTTACTTTATAAATGCAATAATTATGTCAAACGAAAAATAATAGAATCTGTATGGATAGAACAAGTGGATAATTTTAATTTGGGCGAAGGTACTTATAAGCTGGACCCTCTAATGACATTCTTGGTCAAAAAATCTCTTGCGGCGTCTGGTGAACGGGATCTAACCTAAGTGTGAATTTCTTAATGGTCTCTGGATTGTTTCCTTCTCGCCTTTTTCATTCGTTTTTCGGTTTATAATTTCTGTAATAATAAACAACGATGTAATAATCAAGGTAATAATAAATTTATAATTTCTGTGATAAATATTAATGCAATAATAAATGTAATAATGTAATAATAAATGTAATAATTATGTAAAAAATAATAGAATCTGTATGTATAGAACAAGCAGATAGTTTTAAATTTGTGCGAATGTACTTATAAGCGGGACCCCTTAATAAAATGCCCTTCCGGTGTCGGGAGAACGGGATCTAACCTAGGTGCGAATTTCTTAATGGTCCCTGGACTGTTTTCCCTCTTGTTTTTGGTTCATTCGTTTTTCTGTATCCACCCGAAGAGGATGCCAGTGAGCATCGAAACTGTTGTGGAAATAAACTCTGTCTATAGAGTGGGTTTTTATTATCATATTTTGACCTTCACGTAGAAAAGTGAAGTTTTTTGCATATACTCTTCCTACTTTTTTTCCTTCTTTTCCTTTTCTTATCCTCTCTTTACTTGCATGTCTGTAGTTTGCATGGTATGACAGTGTTTGAGTTAAGACTGTGTTTGCATGGTTTGTAAGCGTTCTTATTTTACTTCTTTTCATCTTTCACCCCTTTCCTATTCTCTTCGACTATTATTCCGACTTGTCGGCAGTGGCCGGCGGATGATGATGGTGAGTCTTTCTTTCTCTTTTTCTGAATGAATGTTAACACACGAATGATAGGTTTTGCTACTTACTTAACCCCTTATTCTCCTCTTTTAACCCCCTACTCTTTCCTTTCTCTCGGGCTAACCTTAGAGTGGATCTTAGGGTCTTTGTTAGCCTTAGCTTCTGTAGATCTGTAGAAGGTAGAATAAGGGAAGGTTTTAGTAACACACCCGCTCCTTGCCGGTTCCCCTTAAGGGGAGAACTAAGAACGGGCCCTTTAAATAGTCAGGATAATCTGCACCAAATTTAGTATATACATTAAGAGAGAACCAGGGAAGGTTTTAGGAACACATCTTCCTCTTCCCAGTCCCCCTAGTTTGTGTTCCGTGGGAGCTTTTGCTGGGCAAGGGGCAGCGGGTGTTCTGTTATATATATATATATATATAGACTATACCGTCTGCCAAAAAAAAAGGGTTCATTCTAAAAACATCCATGGAATCAACATTTTTCAAACAATCAGTATGAAACTTGTACATGTAAAAGATATGTAAAACATCTACCTGTAAACCAAATTTCAGTTCGAATCTATCAAAAATAACGATTTATAAAATATTTCTCTAATAATACTACAACTGATGCTCGACAAACTAATCAAGAATCCTTTATTTCCATTTTCACTTTTGTAAATTCTAATATACGTTTTTTTACAGGGTTATAAAATATAGTGAATATACCATTTTCAGAGGAAGATAAGATTATAATTAAGCATTATAGACTAGAAAAGGGATATGGACGAACGAAACTACTCTTCGAATTCCCCAACAAAGGATGGACTCTTGGTGGTTTGGGAAAGCTTCTAAAGAAAATTGACGAGACTGGGGATATATATCAAAAGAAGAGAGGGAAGTGGGAGACCAAAAACTGTTCGCATACAAGACAATATTGACGACGTCGAAGAACGTATATTACGTCAGGAAAACCAGCCAGGAACTCATATGACAACAGCTCGCATATCAAAAGAGTTACAATTATCAGAAAGTAGTGTGAGACGCATAATTAAACAAGATCTTCAACTAAAACCTTTCAAAAGAGTGCACAGGCAAAAGATTACTCACACTGATGAGCAGGAACGAGTTCAAAGCTCAAAACAAATCTTACGGCGAGTAACATGTGATAAACTTTCAAAGGCTTTTTTCACTGATGAAAAGAGATTCACTGTGGAGCCACCTCGGAACAATCAAAATGACAGTTTACTCGCACGTCCAATGTAAGAATGAAATACCTGATAGCAGACTTTTTGCAACCAGAAGTCATTCTCAGCTAGTGTCATGGTGTCAATTGGCATATCAAATTTAGGAAAAACATCCATTCATTTTATTGAGCCTGGTCAATTAAGTGAATGCCGAGTACTATCAAAATACTCTGCTGCGAAACATGCTTCCCGAAATGCAAAATCTGGCCAACGGTGGTTATCTTTTTCAGCAAGACGGAGCAACGTCCCATACAGCAATAGCAACTGTGAAATATTTAAAACATAATGCCCCAGAATTACTTGAACCCCAAAACTGGCCACCTAACAGTCCTGACTTGAACCCTGTTGACAATGGAATCTGGGAAAATTTGGCACAGAGAGTTTACAGGAGCACGGTGAGAAATGTTGATCACTCGCGTCAGCTTCTTGTGGAGAAGTGGGAAGAGATACCACGGGAGCAGATCGATCGAACCATTTGATGAATTTCATCCAAGATTGAAGAAAATTGTTGAAACAGAAGGGAAACACATTGAACAATTTTTAAAATGTTAATTTCATTTTTTTTTGTAAACTTAGGATTTAAGTTCCGTTTCGAAATTCAAAATCCTTTTTTTATTTTCATGTATTTTTAATGGAGGCATTTCCCATATTTTATAAATTTTATGATGTATTTTATAACTAAAATGAGAATAAAAATTTTATTACCAAAGTTTTACCGCCTTTGTGAACTCCCAGAATTCAAAACTGGAGCGATGTTCACCAACAAAATTTGTTGAATATAAACAATCCTCATTAGATCATTACTTTTTAATATAATATTTGAAATTGGTGTACATAAGTTATATAAGGGTTACATAGTTTTGCTCTGTATGAGTTTCATTATGATTGGTTAATAAATGTTGATTTCATGGCTGTTTTTAGAGTGAACTCCTTTTTTTGGCAGACGGTATATATATATATATATATATATATATATATATTATATATATATTATATATATTATATATATATATATATATATATATATATGCACTAAAATCACAAAGTAACACGTGACCTTATTAATCAGCAAACAACCACAGGGAAAAGGAAACACAAAGTCCTATTTTCTGTTCCTCCTTGATAATGTGAATATATCACGAAAGCGCTCGGACTTTGTGTTTCCTTTTCCCTGTGGTTGTTTGCTGATATATATATATATATATATATATATATATATATATACCTTATGAACCTTATGTTGTTTCGTGTGTTGGTCTCTCTTCACACGGAGGTCAAGCTGGTGGCCCCGCCTCTAGGTCTGGCCTGGTGGAGGAGCGAGTTACTTTCTTGCGCTCTCCACCGTACATAGCCAGGCACGCCAGGCTCATCTGGTACTGTCCTGAGCCAGGCATCCAGTCTTTTCTTGAAGACTTCAACTTTGACCCCCGTTACGTTTCTGAGGTCCTTAGGAAGCTGGTTGAAAAGTCTTGGCCCCCTGACAACCAAGCTATTTTCCTTCAGGGTTGAGGAGGTCCCTTGTCGTGCTTTTAATTTGGGAACACTACACATTCTGCCTTTCCTATTTTCCAGTGTTGTTTGAATGGTAATTGGGTTTAGTTTTAGGTTTGGTACCAGTTTTTCGATCATTTTCCATATGTAGATTATGATGTACCTCTCTCTTCTTCTTTCCAGTGAGTACAGATTTAGTTTACGTAGTCTTTCCCAGTAGTTGAGTTCTTTGCAGCCATCAATCTTGGCTGTGAAATGCCTTTGCGTTTCTTCTAGTTTATTAGTTTCTTCCTTTTTATATGGGGACGTCAAAACTGAGCAGTATTCAAGTTTTGGTAAGGGTGATCAAAAATTAACGCAACCCATGGAGAAACGCACATAATTGATTTTTCCTTCTGTTGCAGGCGATGATTCAGAAGTGTGTTGATGCAATTTCACAGGAAACGTTGCAAAGGGTCTTTAAGAACATGAATCGCCGTATCCACTTGTGTGAAGCACAGAACGGTGCCCACTTCCAGCACTTGCTCTGAAATAAATCGTTTTCCCATGGGTTGCGTTACTTTTTGATCACCCTATATAATCAGTGTTTTTAGCAGGGGAATCATTACTGTCCTGTCCCTTCTCTTGAACGTTCTTAGAACCTGTCCGGCGACTCTTTTTGCTTTATTTATCGCTATCTGATTTTGTGTTTCGAACTTCGCATCATCTGTCATTATTATCCCGAGATCAATCGCTTTCATGCTTCTCTGAATTTCCTGTCTATCTGGAGCATAATATGCAGTCTGTTTAAGTTCTTCTTTTCTACCATATCTCAAGAGTTGAAATTTCTCGGCGTTGAATGACATGTTGTTGTCTTCTGACCATTTGTATATTTTGTTCGTGTCCCTCTGCAAGGCCTCCACGTCATGTACATCGCTGATTTTTCTGCTGATCTTTGTATCGTCTGCAAAGGATGTTACTATACTATTGCTGTTTACTCCGCTGTCTATGTCTGTTAGCATGATAATGAACAGGAGTGGGGCCAGTACTGTCCCTTGCGGTACTGACTGAGCTGCGTACTTCCGATTCTGATGATGATATACCTTGAATTTTGACGACCTGCAGACGATCACTAAGGAAGTTGTAGATCCATTTTCCCACTTTGCCTGTTATTCCATGTCTTTAATTTTATGTCCTATTATACCATGGTCACATTTATCGAAAGCTTTAGCAAAATCTGTGTATATAACATCGTAGTTGTCATTGCCTTCCAATACATCTAGGATATTGTTGTAGTGCTCTATTAGTTGTGATAGGCATGATCTACCTGATCGGAATCCATGCTGATTTTCGTTGAATCTTTCCCGTGTCTCCAGGAAATCATAAATTTTCTCTCTAACTATTCTTTCAAATACTTTGGTGAGGTGGGACGTCAATGACACTGGTCTATAGTTCTTTGCTTGAGATCTGTCCCCTCCTTTATATTAGGGACGATGTTTGCTCTTTTCAAGATGCTCGGTATTTCCCCAGTGTCTAGGGATCTTCTCCATATCCAGTATAAAGGTGTAGCTATTTCATTTTTACAGTTTTTAATCAATAATGCGTTCCAATTGTCCGGACCTGCAGCTGAATGTAGTTTCATTTGTTCTATAGCTCTCGCTACATCTTCTGGTGTAAACTCAAAGTCTGTTATATACTCTCCTTGCAATTCCTCTTCAAAGAATGCATTTATGTCAGGTATCGCTTTGTCACTTTTTGGGGTACTGAAAACTGATTCATATTGAGCTTTCAATGTATCAGATATTTCTTTTGGATCGTCGGTTAGTTCATTATTTCCCGTCCTTAAGGGCCCAATAGCGGCGCGCGTTTTTGTTTTCCTTTTTGCATAGCTATAGAAGTATTTTGGATTTTCCTTTATTGCTTCTACCGCCTTTTCCTCTTCCCTCTCTGTATGGTCCTTAATCAGGGCTTGTATTTCCCTATCGATACCCTCCAGTTTTTCTTTTATTATTTTCCTGCCATTATCTCCGCAGTTTCCTAACTTCGCCTCCACTCTCTTTCTTTTGCGGAATAGTCTTCTCTTTTGCCTTTCTAGCCAGCTCCTCTTTCCTTTTGGCTGTAATTTCGGAGCATATTTTTCTAAAATTCTCAGCGTTTTTTCCTCCAAAGTTGTTAGCATTTCTTCCGTTGTTTTATTCTCTAAAATTGTTCTCCATTCTATTTGGTTCCATGTGCGATCTGATTGCTTCCTAATTTATAGTCTTCGAGTTTAAGTTAAAGGCCCCGAATTTACTTCTTTCCACAATATGTGTATTGTCTTCTAATGCTGCCATCATATTTGTTGATATCTCGATTAAGTTGTGGTCTGAGATAATGGTTGGGGTTATTTTTATATCAGCAATCAAGTTCGTGCTATTCGTGAATACCAGATCCAGGCAGTTATTTTTTCTGTTATTTTCTGTTATCTCTTGTGTCAGCATAAACTCGTTTGTGAGAGCCATCAACATTTTTGCTTGTTCCTGATCTTCTCTTGTGCCCCCCTTGTCCTGGTGAATATATATATTCCTATTCACCTTTTTGTATTTTATAAATGGGAAGTTAAAGTCTCCGCAGATCATTATATTGGGGGATGGAGGGTTTATGGCCTTTATTAGCTTTCTAATGTCATCAATGGCCTCCGAGAATTTTTCGGTTGGGGTGCTTGGAGGTCTATAGATGACTATTACTATCAAGTTTAGTTTTTCTATTTTCACTGCTAGGAGTTCCACATAGCTGTTTGATTTACTTATTATCGTCTCTGTCATATGACCTTCCTGTACATATATAGCACAGCCACCTTTCCGTCTCGTCGTTCTATCCGCTCTTAGTAAGTTGAAGCCCTCTATATTTATCTCTTTCTTATCAATACAATGTTCGCAGTTTTCACAATTTCCTTGGCAATCTTTAAGATGAGTTTCTGTGAGGCATGCGATGTCCGGCGTCCGCCCTTGTTTCGTCCATAAATCCTTTCAGGTACGAAACCTTATTGAGTGATTGGTTTGGTCTATTCCTTGAATATTAGCCAGGACAATTTTTATGTTCTCTGTTTTTCGTTGCCCCTTGTGCATTTCAAGTTCGTTTTCCTTCGATATTGCTTGATTCGTTGCTCTATGATCCTCCGAAAGAGATCCGTTTCCTCCTACTTGTATTGGTAGCTTCTTGCCCGGTTGCGATTTGGCTCGGGGGTTTCCAGCTGTTCTCAACTGCATGTGGATGACATTTAGCATTCGTAAGGTGTCTGAGATGTTGAAAAAATTTTCTTGTTCGCTTTATTGTGTTCCTATTGTTGTTCCTATTGTTATTTTTATTCCTATTGTCATTTTTAAACTTTTCCTTTGTTCGTTGAGTCCGTCGGGAGATGTTGATAGTAGCATTTATTCCCGAATTTGCAGGTTCCGTATTTTGCGTAAGTTCTGCAAATGTCCGGGTGTGCCGGGTGGTAGAATTTACATCCGTCTCCAAATTTACAACGACCATTATTATAGAGAGAAATTGCATATTGGGGGATGTTCATATATACATTGTCCTCTTTTAAATCTGCAATTCTTTTTATATAATACCTGCATATAATTCCTTCCCCATATTTACTCTTGGCTTTTGTTTTTTGCTCCTTTGGGAGACAGTTTTACTTCGTTTACTTGACTGCCCTCTTGTCTTGTTCTATTTGTGCTATTTGTGCTAGTTGTATATATATATATATCTAATATATATATATATATATATATATATATATATATATATATATAATATATGCATTATTGGTTAATCATAATTGGTTTATATACAGTGATGCAAATTTCAATATACTGTATATAATTTCTGGATCATTATCACCAGCATCCATCGAGATTCGAAACCCCCCCCCCCCCCCCCCCAACTTCAATGTCTTCACTTCGAACATAGGGAAACATCGAAGGTCCATCTGTTTTTCAGTGGGTAAAACCATTTCCCAAAAAACGAAGTGAAGATCGAGAGTTCGATTCCCAATGGACCTGGTAAGAATATTCTAGGAGTAAGTGTACTTGTTCGCATTAGTTGGTCTGAGCGCTGTGCCAGATCTGAGCTTTCTGACTTATTTTTGGTAGGAAAACGGCGTTTACCACTCATCTACGGCACTGCTTATATATATATATGTGTGTGTGTGTGTGTGTGTGTCACAGGGAATCTGTGTGTGTATATATATATATATATATATATATATATTATATATAATATATTATATATATATATATATATGTGTGTATATATATAAGTACAAAATGTACATAATATAATTCAAACTGAATATCTTGAA
Source organism: Bathynomus jamesi (assembly GCA_023014485.1). Taxonomy (NCBI): domain Eukaryota; kingdom Metazoa; phylum Arthropoda; class Malacostraca; order Isopoda; family Cirolanidae; genus Bathynomus; species Bathynomus jamesi. Next base: position 152,444 of record JAJOZX010007733.1, on the reverse strand, counting down.
AAACAACATTTTCCGATACAAAATCGCGTACAAATTTTCATTGACGAAACATGTGCGCCAGTCTTAAAACCTGCTACGTTCAATTAATTAAAATAATGAACACATGTGCAAAGTGTTTAAAACCTTTTTCCCTGTACAAATCATTAATCATGAATTCGCTTATCTGCAAATAAGCTTATATATATATCTATAATATATAACGTAAAGAACGACGCTTGTATAGGAGAACATTCCGCGCAAGATGAGAAGAGAGAACGAACAAATGAAAAAATGAGGTAACCACCCGGGAATCGAACCCGGGATCTTCCGATTGCCGGTCAGATATGATAACCACTACACCATGGTCCTCACTCAATCAGAAGTCATAATTCTCTACATACGCGCAGAAACCAATGCCCGAAGGGGCACCTCCCGCATGCTGGAATTCTCCTATACAAGCGTCGTTCTTTACGTTATTTATACTGCGTGTTCTTTGCAGTTGAAATGTATATATAGAACGGCATGCGGGAGGTGCCCCCTTCGGGGCATTGGTTTCTGCGCGTATGTAGAGGAATTACGACTTCTGATTGAGTGAGGACCATGGTGTAGTGGTTATCATATCTGACCGGCAATCGGAAGATCCCGGGTTCGATTTCCGGGTGGTTACCTTATTTTTTCATTTGTTCGTTCTCTCTTCTCATCTTGCGCGGAATGTTCTCCTATACAAGCGTCGTTCTTTACGCTATTTATACTGCGTGTTCTTTGCAGTTGAAATGTATATATATATATATATATATATGTGAAGAAAAAAAAGAGAAACAATTTGAATAAGGGTCACAAACAACATGAAGATTATATTTTTATTTAATATCATGTCATTGTTATTTGCTAATATTATGATAAATCCCAAGCATTCTCCTTTCGTATCGCTTCACAAATTTCCTGAGTAAATACGCATAACTTTCCATAACATTGAATAACATTATTGTCTGAGATCTGTCGTTTCATGTAATGCTACCGTTAAACTGATCATAAAGAATGTCTTTACTTTTTCTCATGTTATGAATGGCAAGTTAAAATCTCCACAAATTAATATATTTGATGGAAGAGGTCTAAATGATTTTTGGCGCGTTTTCTATGTCATTTGTAATGCTGGAATTCACTTTTTTATAGTGTTTGGTGGTCTGTACACGTTCATAATGATTACGTTCAGTTCTTTTGCTTCTAAAATAAGAATTTCGACTGCGCTGTTTAATTTGTTCACCTTCACTTCACCTGTTACGTGTTTTTCATGTAAATACAATAGCCTCCTCCTCCTCCTCCTCCCTCCTCCTCCTCCTCCTCCTTCTTCTTCTCTTTCAACAAATCTATCTGCTCTGAATATGTTGTAGTCATTTACTGCTATTCAGTGTATTCGATGCACTTTCCATGGTCTTTTTCACATTTATGAAGTTATGCAATGTTTCCCTAAAATAAAAGATATCTAGGTTGGTTTTCTGATATATACAGTATATGTGTATATATAGGCCTATATACATATATATATTTTTTTTAGGAGGAGAATGTAGACACCAATCGACAAGGGAGGTACTCCAGGGGGGGGGGGGATGTTCGGCAGGAGAGAGGGAGTGCTGGAACTCACGTTTCTCCCATGCAATGTGTTTCCCTAAAATAAAAGATATCTAGGTTGGTTTTCTGATATATACAGTATATGTGTATATATAGTAGGGTGCCACTTATTTGGGGTGTTTTTCATTTTTTGGGAATTTCTATCAGGACGGGCGCATTTCTGGTGTCATTCTGTCTAAAAACATTGTGTGTAAAATATTTTTGAAATAAAAAATAATTAGAACTGCCTCAACGAGGTCAAAGTTTATACTTTTTGTCGAAAAGTACTCATGGCGTTCTGTTATCATGTCAGTTTCGTTTCGATAGCTGCTGTAGTTTCTGAGTTGAAAAATGATAACAGACAGACAGACGGACGGTCAGAGTCGTTGGTTTAGTCTTCCGCACTGGTGTACAGAAGACTAAAATGAGGTATTATACAGGGTGTAACACGAGTTTATCCAAATATTGATACAGGCGAAGAACATGTTATTCTAAGTAGAAAATGGGTTGGGACGAGTTTTGCCAACACTAACAGTGTTTCATTCTCTTTTCAGTGAGTTCTGAAACGACGTGATGGCTTCGGCAACAAGATCTAAAACAGCAGTCTATCTCCTGGGGACCGTGGACCACAGCACACAGGAAGCATGCTGCCTACGGGAAAGCAGGCGCTTCAGTACTTTTTCCACCTTCACCTTGACGTCAAGAAGCCGATCAAGGAAGCAGCCGCTGAGACAGTGACCGCAGTCAAGGAATTCTGGGAGCGGTCCCGTATTCCTACGCAGAAAGACCAACGCGCAAGGGACAAGGTTCTCCGAATGTACGAGAAGTGGCGGGCTCTGAACAAGAACTCGAAACGGCGCACTGTGACCCAAATCAGGAACGAGGCCGAGTTCCCTCATCCCTTGACCGCCTCTTCGACATCGCACACGAACAGGCGATGTCGATGATCACAATCGAAGAGGACAGGGAGTTCCTGACGGGACAAAGGGCCGAGGTGCGGCGCGGCCGCATCTCCTCCACACGTGACATGACGCTGCACACTGAGGAGGAGCGTGCGAGGAGACAGGAAGCGGAAAGGAGCCGCCGGCAAGATGATGAAAGGGCGAACAGAGAGAGCCGAGAAGAACTCGTCGAACTGGCATCGAGCTCCAGCTCAGGTGCAAGCAGCCCGACTCGGTCACCGACACGGCGTCGTCGCCGAGAAGAAGAGGAAGAGCTCTCTCTCCCGGGCCGTCCACGTCGAATGCAGAAGCATCTACGACCCCTTTACCACCAAGCGATTCCGCGCGTCGAAAAGATGATCACCCTGATCTCTCCGCAGCGATGGATCGGACGAAACTTACCGATCGAGAAGGTGTTTTTTTGCTGTCGGCGGCTGCGAGGAGCTTGGGCCACGACCCTGAGGAGCTGGTCTTGAACCGCGAATCCTCCCGCCGCGACCGAGCAAAGTTCCGTGCTATGGCAGCAGCGGAAATGAAGGCAGCCTTCCATCCTACTGTGCCGCTGACCGTTCACTGGGACGGGAAAATCGTACCAGCGGCTGACGGAGGCCCTGCTGAAGATCGCCTTCCAGTTCTGGTGTCTGGGGAGAACGTCGACAAGCTTCTGGCTGTGCCAGCCTCCCCGACGGACGGCCGCGCCATGGCGGAAGCCGTCCTCTCTGCCCTCGAGGATTGGGACATCAAGGGACGGATCTGTGCCCTCTCTTTTGACACCACGCCTCAAACACAGGACTCTCAGGAGGAGCTTGCTATATCATTGAGCAGAAACTCGAGAAGACAGTGCTTCATTTGGCTTGCCGCCACCACATCCACGAACTGGTGTGCGAGAAGGCATTCACGGCGTGCCTCGGTCCCTCTACTGGTCCTGACATCCTCCTGTTCAAACGATTCGCCGCCCAGTGGGACTTCATCGATCAAACCAAAGCGAAGCCCTTCGAGGATGGAACCATGCCGCAGCACCTGAAGGACGCCCGCGACGACCTGCTGATCGAATTCAGCCGCCTCCTCGACGGTCAACATCCACGTGATGACTACAGGGAACTTCTGGAGCTCTCTGTAATTGTGCTGGGCGGTCCGAACAAGCGGGGTGCCCGGTTCGCTCGTCCGGCGCTTCCATCGCGCGCGCTGGATGGCAAAAGTCATCTATGCCATCAAACTGTTCCTGTTCCGGGAACAGTTTCAGATGTCGTCAGGCGAAGCGGCTGGAATCCGGCGATTCACCATCTTCGCCGTGTCCATCTACGTGACGGCCTGGTACAAAGCGCCGCTCCCGGCAACGGCCCCAGCCGCGGACCTCGCGCTGCTCAAGGCCCTCGTCTATTATCCGGACTCAGCGGTGGCCAAGGCGACGGCGACAGTCTTCGCCAGGCACCTATGGTACTTGAGCGAGCGCCTCGTCACCCTGGCCATCTTCGACGAGGGTATCGACTTGGCGACAAAGCGGGAGATGATTAAAGCGATGGAAGAAGAGGAAGGATCGGAGGATCCCCCGCGGCGTATCAATGTGGACCTGTCCACCGCCTCAATCGCCAACAATACATTGGCCAAGTTCACAACGACTACATCAAAGGAGTTCTTCAAGGTTCTGGACATCAGCACCGCCTTCCTGCTCAAGGATCCGGAGGAGTGGCGGACGGACCCAGCCTTCATCGCCGCATCCCGCCGAGTCCAGGCCCTTCAAGTTGTTAATGACTTCGCGGAGCGCGGGGTGGCGTTGATGCAGTCTTTCAACCTGGCCCTTACCAAGAGTGAAGACCAAAGGCAGTTCCTCTTACAAGTGGTCGAGAAGCACCGCTGTGACTTCCCAACCGCCCGCAAGTCCACCGTGACCTCTGCAAAGTAGGCAACAATGAGAGGGAGATGGGCGCCCATGATACCCCCCCCCCCCCTTGAGGGGCTAATACTCGAGTTGAGGGGACCTAGAGTTGAAAGTATGAAGTCCAGTTATATGTTTTAGGTCAAGATTAGTAGCTTGAACAAACTAGAAGTGATATTTTATTTGCTAGAGGCATAGAACATCATGATCTAAAATTTCTACTTTTCGAGAAAATATACAAACTTTGACCGTATTGAGGCAGTTCTAAATATTGTTTTATTTCAAAAATATTTTACACACGATATTTTTTGACAAAATGAAACCAGAAACGCGCCCGTCCCGATAAAAATTAAAACTTTCGAAAATAAGTGTCACCCTAATATATAGGCCTATATACATATATATATATATTTTTTTTAGGAGGAGAATGTAGACACCAATCGACAAGGGAGGTACTCCAGGGGGGGGGGGATGTTCGGCAGGGGACAGGGAGTGCTGGAACTCAAGTTTCTCCCATGCAATGTGTTTCCCTAAAATAAA
>JAJOZX010007733.1:117500-137500 GCA_023014485.1 Bathynomus jamesi | reverse complement strand
ATAATATATTATATATATATATAAAACCTTTGGTTAGTTTCCCCCCGAATTGTTCATTCTGACGAAGGTCAAGCTTTTCACTCCACCGTAGACCTACAGTTTAACGTGGAATCCGAACCACGCCCCATCAGAAGCCCAGCGCCTTAACCACTAGGCCACCTAGGGTACCCATTTATCTACCAACCACTTTTATATATATATATATATGGGAGGAGGAGGATGCGTGTGCTTTTATACAAACGTAGGCTAAGGTAATCTGCACCAAATTTAATATACACATTAAAGGAGAACCAGGGAAGGTTTTAGTAATGTACTCGCACCTCCCAGCATATATATATATATATATATATATATATATATAAACAAAGAAAAACGAATAAGGGACAGATACTGAGGATCTTTAAAAGAAAGGACGAGAATATAATGATTCCGTTGCTGAGAAAACAGATCATAACAAAAGTGGAATATTGCTCAATTTTAAAGCCCTCACTTATGAAAGGAAAGCATTAGTCAGTTAGAAGGAATTCAGAAGAATTTTACAGCCAAGATGAGTGGATTCAAAGCACTAAATTACTGTAGTGGGAATGGTTACGTAAATTAAATCTATATTCGTTGGAAAGAAGAAGAAGAAGAAGAGAGAGATACACCATAGAAATAATAGAAATAATAGAAAAATTGGTACCTAACCTCAAACTGAACTCAAATAACCGTTCAAGCAGCAATGGAAAAAATAGGAAAGACAGAATGTACAGTATTCCAATGCTAACGGCTAGGAATATCCTCATCACTAAATGAAAATAGCTTTTGGTCGTCAGCGATTATTTTTTGTTATGCAGGAAGGAGGGGCCAAGGGTGAATGCCCTTACCAAAAGAAATTGCCAAAAGTTACCAAAGTTACCAAAAGAAATAAGAAATATAGTTGGTGTATTCTTCTGGTGTAGCTGTCTAGTCTTCTTCAAAAGAAGACCAGACAGCTGGCTCAGGACAATCCCAGATGAGTCGGGTGGAGATGGAGATGGAGAACTCAAGAAAGTAATTATCTTCTTTACCAAACCAATTCCAGAGGTCGGGGCCTGATATCCGTATGAGCAACGATCGTCTCACAGAACCCATACAATGTTACAGGATATATATATATATATATATATATATATATATATATACAGGGTGCCGCAAAAGTCGCGTATCATAGGAATTTTCAGTGTTGATTATATTATTTTTTCTTTTCTTTTAGATGGCTGAGAAATTAACAATAGACGAGATGGTGAGCTTGGTTTTAATGCATGGAATACCAGGTACAACAAATCGATTCTGTACCGATTCTGTACGTGTGTGTGTGTGTGTGTGTGTGTGTGTGTGTGTGTGTGTGAGGTGGCTTTAACAATTGCAATGAATAGGAAATTATTCATGAAGTCTGAAAATATTTTAGTTTCGTATCTAAGTACTAGAAGAGAATTTTGAAAAAAATTGCACCGTGAACATATCTGTATATACACACACACACGTGTATATATATATTATTTTCCTGTTGTTCTGTGGCATCACGCAACTAAATCGATGGCTTTTAACGTTGGTCTGTTCTCTTCGTGGTAGCATATATCTCTCGAATGAGTCAATCTTTGCACACTTGCATAATGTGACGTGTTTCTTTCAATGTTGAAACCAGAACGACAAAACTTATTCCTTCCGGCCGTTCGTCATGAATCATCATACGATCGAAGGGTCTCTGATCTTAATTTATGTTCCTTAGAAAAACGTCGGCGGCTCAGGAGCGAACTCATCCAGGTTTTTAAATTTTTGAATAGGCTCAACAACGTCGATGTTTCTAAACTTTTTATACTAAACACGAAGCCGGATCGAAGTAAAGGTTGCAAACTCGAACCCAAACGATTCACTACAAATATTTGCGGTAACTTCTTCACGTAAAAAATTGTCAATCATCGGAATAGGCTTCCTCCTGAAGACGTTTCCAGCTCTTCCGTCACTGCGTTCGAAAATAATTTTGATCAAGTATTAGACGATCTTCTCCAGTAGATCGACATTCGAACTTGAGAATGATGTTCGCGTGTGTGTATTTCCAGTCGCTAACTGTCTTACAAAAATTCTCGGCATTTTTTTTTTTTCCTGCAAACTGCCGAGTGTTTTTTCTTTCTTACTCATCTCGATGGTGTAGTGGTTAGTGTCGCTGAATACGAATCCATCGGCCCCGTGATCGAGACCCGGTAACGGCAGGCGGCGCGCAGCAAAACCCAGCTGTTCATCCTTCCACACAATAAAAAAAAATTGCTCGGTAGATTAATGGGTACCCTGGATAGCCTAGTGTTTAAGACGCTGGGTTGCTGATCGGGAAGTCGTGAGATCGAGTCTGGGCGAGTTCTTTGTAACTTCCAACCGCCCGTGGTGGGGCGTGGTTCGGACTCCACGTTAAACTGTAGGTCTAAGGTGGAATAACAAGCTTGACGTTCGTCAGAATTAACAATTCGGGCGGAAGCAAAATCAAGGTTAACCAAGGTTAACTTCCAAACCTGCCCACCCTACCGTGGGCGGGGCTGATGAGGAGGAGGGGAGAGCATTTTTGCTTTTCTGTACTAACTCTTCTCTCTGTGAGAGAGTTGTCCGTGTTTGGACAAAACCCGCGCGGGTGTCACCTAGAGTCGGCTGTAAAGTTGTTGAGGGTTTTCTCATTTCCTTGTACCTCCTTATAACGCACACTCTCTCTCTTTATCAGAGAGAGAGTGTGTGTTTTATAAATTGTTTAATTTATTTACATAGTAATGATGGGGTTGGTTTAACCTCCTTCGCAACATCTAAGGTCATATGACAGAGGGGATCTACAACTTTACGCGGGATGACTGGGATCCGAACCACGGGTCGCCACATAGCCTGGACGTAGAGGACGGTCTCCCATCCACCTACTCTCCGACCCAATGTCGCTTAACTTCGCTGATCAGCGGGAAGTGGTATTACGACATTGCATACGACGTAACCCTTCGCATAGTAAATAAGTAGGCATTAGTAAAAGAGAGGATTAATGAAAGTATTTTCAAACTTCCTTCCTCCCTTCCACAACATCTCGACCATAAAGAGAAATAAAAACTTTTTGTCGTTCAAATTTGATAGTTGTGAGGTATTAAATGAGGTTAAAATTATTACATTAAATTCGCGCGCTTTTCGTTTCCTGTCTGGCACTTGGCGGGAAAATTTGGAGACGTCTGATTGGGTCGCATTCATCGCAGAGTTGAAGGAACGAATTCCGATTGGCTCTCAAAGCGCTTAAAGCAAATATAAAGCATTCTCATTGGTTGAATTCTTACTCTCTGCGTAGTAACAGAAAGTCTACATACGTATGTGTGTGTATTATGTGCGTATATACATACGTAGGTACATATGTGTGTGTTTTAATACATACAGAAACAGTTCAGAGGACAAAATAATATTCTTTTAATATGAATTGATGGGCAATATTAAACTGATTTGAGTCTTTTATGTCTTTTATGGTAAATAGGTAAATATTGAGCGAAATATTCCCGGATTAAAGAAAACTTTCCTTCTCTCTCTCTCTCTCTCTCTCTCTCTCTCTCTCTCTCTCTCTCTCTGTCTCGCGTTTCTTTACTGAAAAATGTTGGTTTACTTCTTACTGATTAAATTTTGTCGGATTTTCTCATTTCCTTTAAGCATTTAATTCATTTCAGTATTTATATTTAATACTGGCGTTTATGTATTACTTATGACGGTATTTTAAACACAGCGGTTCTCCAAGCTATAAGGGCTGGCACCCCGTTTAGCAGGGGCCATATATTAATGTGTTTTCCAGAAGATAGCAAAAATTTCAAAATCATTATTTAATTACTGTATTTTCATATATATATATATATATAATACTCAGTTATCCGTGATTGAGAGGCGATCTATGATCATGAATAACCCGATTTCACGGTTCATTCAGTATACTCTACACCGCCGGTGGGAGGGTGGTGCAGCTGCTGCTGCCCTCCACCACTGACTGGTCTCTCCCACTTCGCGCGCCACCACATACAGTACAGTATAGCCTAATATACAATTAAGTAGTTTGTACTGACCATAAGACGGTGAAGATCATCCGCTCTCGCAGAGTGTAACCCCCTTCTGCTAACATTACTGATAATATTAATTGTCTCTGGTAACGCAGACAAACACTGACTGAGGCGCCTTGTGGTGGGCTGGCGGGAGGCGAACCGCGGGTGTAAACACCGCGCCAGATCGGTGTCATGGTCATGGATAAAGCCACAATGGTCACAATTAGTAAATCACGGTTAACTCGATTCACGGTTGAGTGAATTGCTAATAACTTCGTGAAATGAGGAATCATCGCGCGGAACATTTGAAAGGTTGAAAGGTATATATATGTATACGATCTTTTCAACTATTTCCCTCCCCCCCAGCTTCAGAGAGGGGGAACATAGTTTAAAAGGTCAAGATTAGGGGGGGAGATAATTTAACAGGTTTTACTTATTTTATTAACATAATAGAATTTTTAAGATAATGTATGTATATAAGAAACATATCTTGAAAATTCTATTATATTCTATCATATTTCCGGTTTATAGAAAACCATTATTTACATAGGATAAAATTTGAATGCCCGGTTAGGTCAACTGTACGCCCTTGACGATTGGTTAGGTTAATTGATTTCTGATTTTCGTTAAAACTAACGAAAATATCACGACTAAACCTAACCACTCGTCAAGGGCGTACAATTGACCTAACCGGGCATTCAAAATTTATCCTATGTAAATAATGGTTCTTATTTATTATATGTTTGCAATAACTAATAAATTTGTTGTTATTGTTTTCTTATCTTATTTTGGTTAATTTGCAGAGTTTAAACTTTGGGGGTGGGGGGGATATAGTTGAAAAGATCAACATTGGGGTGGTGATTGTTGAAAAGAGTAGTTGGGGGAGAAATAGTTTAAAAGATTATATATATATATATATATATATATATATATATATATATATATATATATGAGCCGTAAGCTTCTATTTTCACTGACTAACCGAGAGAGTACTATATATAGGCAATATAATCCAATATTGCCAGATGGGGGTATTTCCTGCTTGCAGACGCCATAACACTTGTGATCATACATGGGTCAGGCCTGACCTTATATAATCAATAGCCTCTACGTAACCGTGATACAGCCTCTCGTCAGGCCATCGCAGAACCCTTCGCTTGAAGTCTTCATGCAAGGCCACCATTTGTTAATTGCAGGTTCTTTTGAATGAGATTGCATCCATCTATACAATGTCACTTAACAGTATGATGACTCGCAAAGATACAGAGCGAATTGGGTTTGGTCTCGCGGGCACAAACGCATTTATACAAGACCTGACATGAGCAGGCCGGGATGGGTCGGTGTATGCCATGCCAGAAAGTCTGAGAACCGCTCTCGGCTCCTTTTAAAAGTTTTTTATATCTCATTATATCATTTTTAGTTTCATAAATTACTATTTTTTAGTGATTACGTTCAAAAGTAAATGCAAAATAGTATATAATATGATGCTCTCTCTCTCTCTCTCTCTTTGTGTGTGTGTCCAAACCAGTTATTTTAACAAATAAACCAAAGAAATGTACGCATAAAAAGGCTTTCAAAATATTATTTTACAAATATTTACTCTCTGTGTAATTCATTTGCATACATTTGATATTTCAACGTAATTCGGACTATTTCACTCCTTTGACTCACACTTTCTCCCTGCCAATAACTGAGTAATGCGCATTTACCTTTCATGTACGTACACACACACACATTAATATGCGCACTTTCTTATATATATATTCCAAGTTGTTCTTATATTCTTGTATATAAGATTAAAAGCGAAGTACAAATTGGCATATTGGCTTACACAGGGTATATACCCCTCGTCGTTTCTAAGGTTTTGGGCCCAACGAGATCCCGTGGGAAAGTTTATCGTTTTGGGAGTTCGTATTTGTTGTTGTTCCGATAAGGTTTTCAGGTTTAATAAAAGAGGTTAGACGAGGTTACTCTTTTTTTCCCTATTTTAATAACTGTAACATTATGCAGATACATTTAAAAAAAAAAAAAATATATATATATATATATAATATATATATATATATATATATATATATAATATATAACTGCAACCACGCAGTATAATTAACGTATATATATATAACATATTATTAGATCAAAATAGATGAAAACAGTTCATTTCTCGACAAGAAAGGTTCTCCAAAATCTAGAAAAAAAGAAATACTGACAGTACACTTTTAAAGATTATTAAAAACAAATATTACCTTCAATATAACTTTAATGTACTAGAACTACTTTCTAAATACTTACATTCACGCGTAGTACTTTCAAGCTCATTTATAATTTCATTTTAAAGTAGATAGAATGGAAAGTCATACTTTTTGTGTGATGCGGTGTTTTTTTTTTAGGTTCGTTTAAAAAAAACTTTTTGGGGGGAGAAGAAAAAAGACCTGCGGGTTTTTTTTGTTTTTTTTTGCTCAGAAGAAATTTTATTTAAAATATAAACCTAAAATGTTCTAATCAGGTCCGCAACTAGGATCTGAGTACAGGAGGGGGTAAGGGAGGAGGAACAGAGGGGGCTCATAGGATCATAGGCACAAATTGCAATTTTCTTGCAAAAAATGTACGTTATTTTATGACTTCGTGTAAAGTTGCTTTAAAAATGCCAACATTTTAATATAGCCATAAAACAATTCACAGAAACGAAAAACTATTGCAAACACCGTTGTTTCTTACCAAATCTGCTGGGCAGAAATCAAAACATTATATAACCCACATTATAAGTCAATACTCCCTACGGTGGTCGGTAGGTTTAAATAATGCTAGTAATGTAAATCAAGTTATTCTTACGAGGGTACATCAGCTGACATCAGATCTTCTGTCACACTGTCGGCAAAAATATCAATAACTTTATTCTGGATCTTCCAGAAGAGTACTTGTCATTTTCAGGGACAGTATCAAAGATATCACGTAATTTGCCATCAACTTGCAGGATGTTCTGGAAAAGTTGCATGAAAAGTCCAGAATGGCAATGTTCTTCTTTGTCCCAGTCACCATGAAGAGCCAATTCATTGCACACCAAGAATTTCACGACTCCACCAACAAAAGTCACATAATATCGGTTGCGTTCCAATTGGGCATCATTCACGAGTGTAGAAATCTCAGTAGATGATTCCTTGCGCTTTTTCGTTTCACTCCACAGAGCCATGGCCTGTATACAAGTCGGAGCCTTGTTTTGTTATGTTTTAGAAGGCCTTTCTTAGAATCACCAAGAGCAGTCTTCCAATTATTGTAGCCAATTTGGGTAAATACATTTTCCTTGGAGGCACTTCCTTGAAAGTTTCGATTTGCAAAACAAAATACCGCATCACGTTCAACAGAATATTCCAACCAAGAGAAAGAATTGTACCACTTTGTTGGAAGCAGCGATTGTTTTTATCTCGTGGTAGCTGAGAAGGTGCAGGGCTTGGGCGACAAGGACTTCTACAATCTTTGATGTCGTCGGGTAAAACGGCCCTTTTCTTGAAGCTTGTTTCTGCTGGAGCCGCTTCTGCTTTTGTCTTTTCTGGATTATCTTGAATAGAAGATGATGAAGGTTCAAAAAACCAGCCAGACAGTGTCTTCTGTCCAGGCATTTCTGTAAAATAAACATTCTATTCATTATTATTATTCTCTTCACAGGACTCATTAAATAGTAAAAAAAATTTAAATAAAATTTTGGGGGGGGGGGCTAAAAAATTTCCAGGGGGGCCAAGCCCACTCTGGCCCCCCTTGGTTGCGGGCCTAGTTCTAATAAGGTAAAAAAAAAATTTGGCATACCTTAGAATCATATTAACTCTTATTGTTGAATATACGGAGTATCTAAGAAATAATGATGTCAAAATAATAGGTAATTTTTTTATTATTAATCAGTATGTGTACAATACATATATGGTTGTTTACATTTCAACACTGTTCAAATTTAGAACATTTTCACAAGATGACCATCATTTGTCGCTACAATGCGTATTCGAAGCTCAACTCCAATGAGCTTCAGCAAGATGCTCTTGTAGAATGGATCCAGTAACCTCCGTTTCTTTGACGAAGTTCTACTGGATTTGTCACAGTACACAAGTGTTTTAACATATCTCCATAAATAAAAATCGAAGAGGTTAAGTCAGGTGATCGAAGTGGGTATGCCATCAGTCCACAACAGACTACCTAGCGTTCAGGAAAGGTTATGTCTTCAAAGTTGCAAATAGTGGGAATTTGCGCCACTTTGTTGAAAGATTACATTCCTCATGTCAACTCCCGTAGCCCTTAGTCGAAGAAGGGAAAGTGTCCGTAGTATACAAGATAATTCGCTCCAGTCACGGTATAGTCTTTGAAGAAAACTGAATTGATTAAGCAGTTTCGTGACAAAGCACACCAAACGCTTACTTTTGGTGAATCCCGTTCATGTTAATCTGTTTCAACGCTGGATAGGCCACCTCGATCACCCAACCTAACCCTTTGGACTTTTATATTTGGGATTGTTAAAACACTTGTGTATCATGACAGGCCCGGATGTCTGGCAGAACTCCGTCAAGAATCCAAGGTTATTGAAACCATTCCACAAGAGCATTTTGCTAATGCTCTAACGAAGTTTGAGCATCGAATACATATTGTAGCGACGAATGATGGTCATCATGTGTAAATGTTCTAAATGTGAATAATTTGGAAATGTAAACAATATTTTATATATATAATATATATATATATATATTAATTCATTAGAAAAATATAACGAATTACTTTATAAATAATTAGGCTACTGTTGTATATCGTATGTTTACAGTACAATGTACAATTAATTTCCATATACATATATATATATACACATTTAACTGCAATGACCACGCAGTATATTAATGTATAGAAACGACGTAAGAATAGAGGAGCGTTCTGCACACGAGGAAGAGAAATAACAAACAATGAAAAATGAGGTCCCCGCCCGGGAATCGAACCCAGGATCTTCCGATTGCCGGTCAGATATGCTAACCACTACACCACAGGGCACAATAGTCAGAAGTTGTAATTCTCCTACATAGGGCAGAAACCAATGCCCTAAGAGGGCACCCTCGCAAATCGTGAATATGTACATTTAACTGCAATGACCACGCAGTATATTAATGTATATATATATATATATATATAGTGTGGTGTAGGGGTTAGCATCGCTGACTACGAATCCATCGGCTCCGGGTTCGAGACCCGATGCCGGCAACCGGCGCGCAGCAAATCCTTCCTTACACAACAAAGAAAGTGGTTGGTAGATAAATGGGTACCCTGCGTGGCCTAGCGGTTAAGACGTCGGGCTGCTTGGTGGTGGGGCGTGGTTCGGATTCCACGTTAAACTGTAGGTCTAAGGTGGAGTAAAAAGCTTGACCTTCGTCAGAATGAACAAACAATTCGGGTGGAAGCTAACCAAAGGTTACCAAAGGTTACCAAAGGTATATATATATATATTCGATTAACATAAAAAATAACGTAATATAAAAGAGAGTATTGGGTTGATCGTGCGAAATTCCTATTTGGTTATTCCATTTATTGATTGAAACACTTTTAAGATGCAAACCTATAAAACTTTATAGTCTGACAAAATGCAAATGTTTTCAAATATAATTAAAATCTCTCTCTCTCTCTCTCTCTCTCTCTCTCTCTCTCTCTCTCTATATATATATATATATATATATATATATATATATATATATAATATATATATGAAACGTTGTTCCATTAGAAAAATTACATGAACTGTCTTTTAAAAATAAACACTGTTATGAAAATTGACAATTTACTAATGATGTCGGGGAAATAAAATCCATTAGAACACACACACACACACACACTATATATATATATATAAATCGCGTATATAATTAGCATAATTTCTTTTACCTCTTATTTGACGCGTCTGTCTGCAGAAAAAAGTGTCTGGTTTCTCTCTCTCCTCTCTCTCTATAATATATATCTATATATATATATATATATATATATATATATATATATATATATATATATATATAGGGCTATTGAAATTGATTCATCCGATTTCAACTGAGAATACTTCCGTACCTATCAACCGTGCATCAACTGGGCATACACCACATGAAAGAGGAAATCTCCGAGTTTTACAAGATCACCGCGAGAGGACTCCAAAGTCACGCCGTGGCCTAGCCTAGCAACAAACAGTCAGTGTGAAAATGGCGTCCGCACAGCAGAAGGCGTTTTGTGTGTTGCAGTTTTCGAGCTGTAAATCGGTAGTCACAGTGCCGGATCTTACACCGTGCGACTTCTTCCTTTGGGGGTACGTTAAGGATACTGTGTACGTGCCACCGTTGCCCACATCTTTGGATGAGCTCCGAACTCGCATTGTTACTGCCGTAGAGTCAGTGACAACGGACATGCTGGAGCGAGTATGGGAGGAATTCGACTATCGTGTCGACGTTGCTCATGTAACTAGGGGAAGTCACATAGAGCATTTATGAGGTGAGAGACAAAATTTGGACAGTTTTTCTTTTGATTGATGTATCACAAATCACTCTGTATTTGTAACATTAAAAAATATTCTCATTTGAAATCAGGTGAATCATTTTAAATAGCCCTGTATAGATCGGCAAATTCCTCCTACATTTTCATCGGTGTTCATTGAAGTTACAATAGCTATATTTATCTTATGTTACGATAATTCTTTTGAATTTCACTCTGGTTCGGATTTTAATTAAAAAAAACTGTAAAAAAAATCAAATTACGATATTACAATACAAATATTTCATGCTACCTCGGGATTTTACACCCCCAGTTTTTTTTGGGGGGGGTGTTAGGTTAGGTTAACCTAACCTAAATTGAACCTAATAAAACATCTACAACAAAGTAGTAGGTATTTTCGTGTAGAAGGAAAGTGATATAAAAGATAGCACCGAAGAGGAGCGAAAGTAAGTTTTAGGTATATATATATATATATATATAGAGAGAGAGAGAGAGAGAGAGAGATGCACGAACGCATTACGAAGCGACTGTGTTAAGTGCAACGAAGCTTATTTGAAATAAATATATTTTTTTTCTTAAACTTCAACAATAAAACCTGTTTTCGAAACTATTTCTATGGTCTGAATTGTGATATATATATATATATATATATATACATACACACTAAGGATAAAGTAAAATTACTTAGAAAAGTATAGAAGTTTATTGATTTGTGAGAAGGTATTTTTCTTTATATATATATATATATATATATATATAATAGAGGATTTATATACCCTTGTAGTGGTTATAATTCGTCTTATTACTACCATTACTTGTATTTTTCCCGTCTTACCCACGAATTCTTCCTAACAATAATGCAAGAGTGCAACATTTCCGACAATTAAGATTCATTTCCGTTTTAAGCTTGCAAGTGGGATGCATCTTAATATTTCTTCATCATCTCTTTTGAAATTACTTTTCAGAGAATTGCATTTCTGACTCTCAAAAAAAAATGATGAAAAGCAGATGAGAGTCAGCGAATTTCGAGAATTTTAAGAAAATGCGAGTAAAAGAGGGAGTGCCGACCCTTTGCTTGAAAGAGAAAAAAAAATGTTCATGGAAAAATCCCGTATCAAAATTTCTTTTAGCAAAATAGTTCCTTTAAAAATTGATTGTGAGGAAACTAACAACTGCTCTTGGAAGAATGACAAACAATGACGTATTGATGACGATGAGGATCACTCCGCTGCCAGACGTAAATTGGCGGGAAAAGTTGGGATATTATTTTTTTTATTCTTCGAATATCTATTGGAAATTTTAAAATAATATCAATATGTATTAGTTGCTTATCCTCGATAATAAGTGACAGTACACGAAAATCAATTGTAATATATTATAATTAAAATAGTTTACAATAACTATTTTACACACAGCGTAGTAAGACCAAAGCCACGCCTTCGCGTAAAGTAGACCACGCCCCTCTTTGATATTCTTCCGCAGCTGTTTTTCCTTGAAGAGAGGCATTGACTGTTTCCAGGCAAAATAAAACGTCAGTTGTTGCTAGGAGTATTTATTTATTTATTTTTATTTTTTAATTTACTGAATAGTTTTCATTGTAAATACTTTAAGGAAAAGCTCCCTTAAAAATGAGCAATGTAAGAATTCATTAACCCATCAATTTTTTTTTCAGTACTATAAATCTTTAGCATATTATATTCCATACAAGTTTGTATACAACACATTTGTATATTTTTATGACACAGCTAGAATAGTAGGCTACATATAACACGCGATTTAGATTTGATTCCTATAATTGACAACAAGAATTACTTAAAAATATATTCATACGTAAGCTTTTTTAATGAAAGCCAATTAGTTGAGTTACTTCCGTATAAGACTGAATCTAAGTATAATTCAAAGAAATTCATCACTAAAACAGTATTCAGTCGTTATATATATATATATATATATAAACGCATAACCGCGCGCTTTTACATATACAAAATTTATCCTCCATCAGGTTTTCGAACCTGGGCCCTCCTGACTCGGAGACGCGGGCACTGAAAATCCGGCTACTATAGGACAAACAAAGATAATACCAAAAACCAAGCTATATTTCATCACCCGAGGAAAACACAACTTAGTTTTATTCAGAACAAGAATACATGTGACAGAGCTTTACAATATTTGTCAATATTTTTGTGTACAGTTTAGATATCTGATACATAAATATATTTACAGTATTCTAATGTGACTATGCGATTAATAAAAAGCATGGAAGCTTTTAAAGCAGAATTAATGTCATTCAGTTTATTTTTTACATTTTTTCGCTTCCGGAAATGTTTTTTTACGTTACAACCTCTTGCACTCAAGCCAATAGACAACATTTATTGAAAATATACTCGGAAACACATTAGATCGAAATATAAATGCAAAAACCCCGCATTTTTCGCATATACAAAATTTAGCTTACACCAGGGCTCGAACCTGGGACCTCTGACCGGAGGTACGAGAACTCATCATCCAGTCTTGGTGGTGCCAGAATCCGTAGCTGAACGGGTACACAGTTTCCCAGTTAACGAAAAGAGGACATTGACGTCCATTATTCGAATCCCGATGATGCTAGTAATAATAATAATATAATAATAATAATAATAATAACAATAATACAGGAGTTAAAGTAATGAGCCAGATTAGTTGGCCTGAGCCGTATGTCAATTTCTGGCCCTATTGAAGGATTATTACTATCCAATCCCGGCGGGGAAAAATTTTCAAACGCAAAAATGCGCGGTTATGCTATTATATTTTCATCTAATGGAAATTCGTATTTGCTAGATAGATTTCAATTAAATGATGTCCATTGGCTTGAGTGCGAGAGGGTTATGTGTCAAAGCGTTATGTGTTTCACAATGGTGAACAAATGTTTCTACACTTTTACCATCCTGTTGTAGACGAATGGTCAGTGCCCACGTCTTCGAATGAGAGATCCTAGGTTCGTATCCTAGTGTGGCTAAATTTTGCATATATATAACTCGCAGAAAATATGAAACATCTACTGCGAATACTTTCGAGTTTATTTCAACTCCTCTTCAGAGAGTTTCCCTGAAAAGTTGAAATAAACGCGAAAGTACTTGGGGTAGATGTTTCATTTTTCCTGAGAGTTATTTAAAAACAAAGTTCACGCATTTAATGTGAAGCCCAGCCATATACGGGGTGATGCATAAATGTGTTTCATAAATCGCAAGGTGTATTCTCAAGATAAAAGTAAAGAAAAAAGACCATATAAACATTGGTCGAGAAACCCGTAGGTTTTGAGCTATAGAACGCGACAGAAAAATGAAACTCCGTAAAAATTTTTAAATTTTTAGGCAAATAGTGTGATACATTTACTTCATTAAAGTAAATGTTCGAAATTCTTTCCTACTTCTTCAATGCATGCCTCAGCACGTCGCAAAATAGGATAGAGGAGAGATAGTTAAAGGAGGAAATGAGTGTGTACTGTGTATAAAATGTAAAAAATCTTTCGGAGTTTCATTTTTCTGCCGCGTGTTATAGGTTGAAACCAACTGGTTTCTCGATCTATGTTTATATGGTCTTCTGGTGGAGTGACAAGCTAAACCTTCGTCAGAATGAACAATTCGGGAGGAAGCAAAACCAAGGTTAATATATATATATATATATATTATTATATATATATATATATATATTGCGTCAGTCAACAAAACTGAAAAAGCACAAACCGAATAAAAAAAAAATTTGATGTATAGTGGCTTCATCACTAACAATCTTATATCACCGTTAATCATCCACGAATTCAGAACCAATATGTAATCGCTGCGTACCGGAATAAGATTGAAACAACTTAATTGTAATATGTAACCAACATCAAAAGTAAAATTGGATCTTTTATACATTAATACCCACATGACTGTAATTCAGAATAACTTATCTGACTTCTATTTTTAAAATTATGTAAATAACTGACTGACTTTCTTTCATCTATAGAGCATATATATTTAGAATATATATATAATATATATATTTATATATATATTATATATATATATATATATATATATATATATATATATATATAATATATTTATAGAATATATTCCTGGAGTATATAAAATAGTATAAAGACAGGCAAAGAAATACCCAAAATAAATGTTCAAATTTATATTTATAAAACTAGGTTAATAAAAAGGCGCATATATATACACACACACACATATATGACTGAATAATATATATATATATATATATAATATATTATATATATACAAACTCAGAATGGTTCCCTGGTATACATAAAATTATGCAACAGCTTTTATTATTTGTGATATAATATTATGAATGACTACACCGAAAGTTATTTATACATAAAATGTTTTAATATATATATATATATATATATATATATATAATATATATAGAGAGAGAGAGAGAGGAGAGAGAGAGAGAGAGACGAATACCAGCAAAAACAACCCACCCAACCCCATAAAAGAAGAAGAGAGCCAAAATCAAGATCCAAAGTTTTCGAGATGCCTGGACACTCTGCGTACCGAACCAATTGTATCCACCTCGACAAGAACTAGCAGAATGTGTCTAAAACATCATCTTCTACCGAAAAGCCTGAAAAGGATTCAAACTCTTCACTATAACAGTATAT
The DNA here is from genome assembly GCA_023014485.1 of Bathynomus jamesi. Classification (NCBI taxonomy): domain Eukaryota; kingdom Metazoa; phylum Arthropoda; class Malacostraca; order Isopoda; family Cirolanidae; genus Bathynomus; species Bathynomus jamesi. The sequence goes on along the minus strand of JAJOZX010007733.1, from coordinate 122,299 downwards.
CTAGGCAGGGTTCTCGCCTGTTTAACTCCTTGCCTCAGTATCTTAAGAGATATAAGTGCAGTCCCAGTGGATACTTTTAAAAAACATCTGCACATGTTTTTAGCAAACATATCCGACCAACCCACGGTACCAGGATCAACATATCCGACCAACCCACGGTACCAGGATCAACATATCCGACCAACCCACGGTACCAGGATCAACATACCCGACCAACCCACGGTACCAGGATCAACATACTCGACCAACCCACGGTACCAGGATGTTCGTCTGCCAGACCAGCCCTCACAAATTCGATAGTGGATCAAATCCTATGGCATGAGCATGAGAAAAGAAAGATGTCGACTGTCTCGTGGGCCCGCCTCGGATGGGTTGAGTGGACTTCGTGGGAGCAGTGCACCCTCGAAGCAGAAGCGTTTCAAGGTAAATTCAAGGTATAAAAGACTGGAGGAAAGATGGATTGAGGAAGGTTGTTCCAGAGTTCACCGGTTGAACAGAAGAAAGATTGAGAATACCGATTAATTCTTGTGTTCGAGAGTTGGACAGAAAAAGTATGAGAATGTGTCGAAAGTGTGGTACTGCGTGCTCTCCTTAAAGGAGGAGGCATGCAGTTAGCAAGTTCAGGAGAGCAGTGTCCGTTATAATAGCGATAGTAAAGAGAGAGTGAGGCAACACTGCAGCGAAAAGAGAGTGAGGCAATACTGCGGCGAAAAGAGAGGGATTGAAGATAGTCAGTAAGAGGCGGGGAAGTGATGAAACGAAAAGCCTTTGATTCCACCCGCTCAAGTAGAGCTGTATGAGTTGAGCCACATGAGAAGCGTACGCCCTACAGGGACGAACAAAACCCCCGTACACAGATAGCAACTAAAGGGGGGAGGGTATAGAAACTGCGGAGCCGGTACAGCACACCTAACTTCTTAGAAGCTGTTTTAGAACGAGAGTATACGTGATCTTTCCAGGAAAGATCACGAGAAAAGGAAACGCCAAGAATGTTAAGAGAAGAGGAAGAGATTGAGTTGTGTGTTGTTGAAGGTAAGGGGAGAGTCGTGTGGAAGATTGTGACGAATAGACAGAGGAAGAAACTGAGTTTTTGAGGCATTGAAAGCCACAAAGTTTTCCCTGCCCCAATCAGAGATAATAGAAAGATCAGAGGTCAGGTGCGCCATAGTCGTCTCACACGAATCATGGAGTGACTGTTGAGAAAGACGCTTTGTTAAGCGAGTGAAGAAGTGAAGAGTGGAGACATTGGTATAGGAGTGGATAAGACAGGAAGTACGACCTAATAGATCATTAATAAATAAGAGGAAGAGAGTCGGGGACAGAACAGAGCCCTGACTGAGGAACACCACTATTAATAGCTTTAGGAGAAGACTAGTGGTCATCTACAACCGCAGCTATAGGTCGGCCAGAAAGGAAATCAGAGATGAAGACAAAGATAGAAACTGAAGGAGGGCAATTTGAAAATTAAGGATTTGTGCCAGACTCTATTAAAAGCTTTTGATGTGTTTATCGCAATAGCAAAATTTTAAACCGAAATCCCGAAAGGAGGAGGATCAAGAGTCAGAGACAGGCCAGGATCTAGAAGAATGGGGGCCCGTGGCTAATTATTTTTTTTGGGCCCCCCTTGGCTACAATTTTTATTATATAAGGATTATAAGCTTTGTTTACGAGGAAAATTAAAGGTTTTTAGAACAAACATATTACTTTACTTTATTTATTTAGTTTTCAGAACAAACATATTTTACTTTACAAATATTTTACTTTATTTTACATATTATATTTTCCTGAATTAACAATTTTATACACACCTACCTACTGATTATGAGCTGGCAACCGATTGAACCAACGAGCCTTTTTTTGTGCAAATTCATTAATAATATTTCGAAAATCGACTTCTTTGGCCAGAGCATGTTCAACATAGAGAATTGCCAGTGACTGTAATCGCTTTTGCTTCATTGTTGAACGTGTGCAACATTTCAGTCGCTTTAACTTAGAAAAACTCCGTTCGCCGGTACAATTGGTCATCATCAATAACAAGTACATTCTGTATGCATTTAATTTGGGGGCCCCCCTCAAATGCGGGGCCCGTGGCTGCAGCCCACATAGCCCCCCCCTAGATCCGGGTCTGGACTCAGAGAGATATGCAAGAAGATCGCTAGGAGAATGTTCCTTGGGCATCCCATACTGACGATTCAAAAACTTTGGAAAGGCAAGAAATCAAAGCATTTGGACAATAGTTGATGGGTTGAGAGCGGGCACTCTTCTTTGAAACAGGCTGAATGAAAGCGAACTTCCAGCAGGAAGGAAAAGTACCAGATGAAAGACAAAGACGAAAGAATTTGCCTAAGCAGGGTGTCAGCACAGAAGCACAGTTCTTGCGAAAACAGGAAGGACACCATCAGGACCGTACGCCTTCATAGAGTTGAGCTCAGATAGGGCAGAAAGAACATCTTTGGAAGAGATTCTAATTTCAGAATAAACGAAATATAGTTACGTTAAGTCAGAGAGATGAGGAGATAGAGGAATAGCACTGGAATCGTCCAGGGTTGAGTTGAAGGCGAAATTTTGATCGAACATCAGACAAAAATGTGTAAACCTACCCAATTCTAATCTTCTCGCTCTTTCTGATACCTAGCGAAGAACCTCTCCACAACTTTACTTCTTCTTGTCCTCCTCTTTGAGAGAAAAGAGGAGGACAAGAAGAAGTAAAGTTGTGGAGAGGTTCTTCGCTAGGTATCAGAAAGAGCGAGAAGATTAGAATTGGGTAGGTTTTCACATTTTTGTCTGATGAAGGAATTTTACGGCGAGTACGATTCCGGGCCCAAATATAAACTAAATGAGAATCAGGAGTTGGATGGCGACGGTACCTTCTGAAAGTCCCCTCTCTGTTGCGGATAGCATTAAACAAACAAAGTTAAACTAAGGTTTTTTTTTTGCATTAGTAGTAGAAAAAGAATATGGAATGTACGTCTTCATGCCCAAGAGAATCACCTCGTAATGCGCTCAGCGCACTCAGAGTGGCTCCGGCCACGGAAGAAGTAATGATTCCATGGAAATCAGAGAAGTACTGCCTAAGGACTTCCCAATCATCGGCGCCAAAGTACTAAAGGCGTCTCCTCTTGAGAGGATCCAAAGGCCGAACTGGAGCGATAGGACAGAAAACAGATATAAGATCGGTGGTCGGAGCAGTCCAACGGAGTAAAAAAGTTTGACAAACCAAGAAGAAGAAGAAGGAAGAATGGTGAGAAATAAATCCAGAATGTTTGACAATATATATATATATATATATATATATATATATATATATATATACAAGCGTCGTTCTTTACGTTATATATATATATATACACACAGTATATAAGGAGTCGATCCTGAACCGCCGTTTAAAACCATCTGAAGGTCAGGGTGTGTGTGTGTGTGTGTGTATATATATATATAACATATATATATACATGTGTGTATATATATATATATATACAGGGTGTCCGAGAATTATCTGTACAATTTTTGGCTGTTATTAAAAGTCAACCATGAAGTGTAGAAATTCCAGTGTTTGTCCCATTTTACAGAGAATCTCATTAAGTTTTTTCTGATACCACGTTTTGACAAGTTTTTTAGAAATGTACGCGGGTGACAGACATTGATGATTTAAAAGCAAGAATCACAGCTGCTATTGAGCGAATTGATGTGGATATGCTGCAGCGTACATGGCAACATTTGGAGTATCGATTGGATGTTTTGCGAATCACTAATGGTGCACATATCGAATGTTTGTAACAACGTTACTTTAAAAAAGAAACTTTTGAAAATACAGATTCTAAATAATCTTGTTTAAGAATTTTACGTGTGTTATCAAGAATTTTATTAAAAGATGAAATTGTACAGATAATGTTCGGACACACTGGAATTTCTAAAAAACTTGTCAAAACTTGGTATCAGAAAAAACTTAATGAGATTCTCTGTAAAATGGGACAACACTGGAATTTCTACACTTCATGGTTGACTTTTAATAACAGCCAAATATTGTACAGATAATTCTCGGACACCCTGTACTATATATATATATATATATATATATATATATATATATATATATATATATATATATATATATTATAATTCAGTCGTATTTGAGTCATAGAAATGAAGGTCTCGTATTTTACCTAGAGTTAAGTATATATAATTAATCCATTGACTTAAATAACTGGTTTAATAAATACATTAAAAAGGAATGAATAATAATTAGAGATAATGAGGAAAAGTGACAAGCAAAATGGAGTAAATATTTTTATAATATTTGATCCTAAAAACCATCATAATGTAAAAATCAAGATGGACAAAAATTAGTCATATAAAACATACTGTATATTAAATCACTTTCTCTCACACACACACACCATACACACACACACACACACACTCTCTCTCTTTGTACAGCCATTTAAAACTAACTCTAGTGAATTATTTCCTTTATAGTGTTATATTAACAGTTACACTAAGTTACATTAATTAGGAACTGATTGCAATGATCGTAATCAATAATTTATGTGCAGTATAATTATATGCATCCGTGCAATGGACACAGCAAGGAAAATAAAAAGGGTAAAAGAACTAGTTTTGTATGCTGTCACACCATATTAAATTTTAGGAGAGATGAGCACCAAAGCGCTTGGTCATTATAATTTTTTATTTTTCTTGTAGTTATTCTTATACACTGATATCCTTCGCGCGTTTCAACCTTTCAAATGTTTCGTGCGATGATTCTCCATTTCACGAAGGTCAAGCTTGTTGCCCCTCCT
>JAJOZX010007733.1:0-112500 GCA_023014485.1 Bathynomus jamesi | reverse complement strand
GTGGGGATTAGTGATCTACTAGTAAAATAATGAAACTTTACAATCTACATTATAGTTCAGTAAAATTCCCCAAAAATGTAATAACAAAAAAAAAAAGATTAGCATTTTAGCTATTACAAAAATAAGCGCGATTCATAAATGACTTTTGCTTTTGCTTCAATCGTGTCATGCGAATCTCTCAAAATTATCAATGTTCAGAAGCCAAACACACATAAGAGTTAAATCATGTTAGAATCCCGTGATATCTCAAGGTCAATGTGTCCAGGGACAGTAACTTTGAGATGCATCACAGATCGAAATATCTAATCGCATATAACGAACACACACACACACACACACACACACACACACACACATATATATATATATATATATATATCAGACCTTTAGACTTCAAGATGGTTTCAAATGGCTGTTCAGGATCGACTTGCGGTCGACCCCTTTTCAACATTCCACTTCATTCGCAGAATTTGGTGGAAGAGGGAATTGGTTTCCACTTCCTGCCTGCCCTCGTAGCCAGGGACTTTCAACAAGAACCTGTCCAGCTGGTTCTTGAAATTATTCAGGTTGGTGGGTTGGAGGTTCCTCAGTTCTTTTGGCAGAATATTAAAAAGTTTCGGTTCTGTATTCTGAGGGTATTTTCCATCCTTGTTTTCATGGCCCCCTGTCCCACCGCAGCTGGGACAGTAGAGAATTTGCCTCTTCTCTCATTCCATTGTTTCTATTTCATTTCTAAGGTTAGGAACACAACCCTCTACTGTAGGGGCGTACCGAAAGGGGGGGGGGCGACAGAGGCGGCTCCCCCCATTGGATCTTGTACCAGTGTCTATTGATGTGTTTATCTCTATAACTATGTACTGAAGGTTGTACATACAGTTACAGAGATAAGCAGGTTTTGTTTTGGTTTGTATATTTTATAGTAAGAATACATTTTAAATTATTACAAATTTATTCTATATGCATTAATATAAAATATTAATACTAAACCTGTCATCCCAGGCCAGTGTCGCCAGGTAAAAAATTGAAAACCCGCCAAATCATGCTTAAAAACCAGCCCAAAAACAGCCAAACCAAGCTTTCATACTATATATATATATATATATATATATATATATATGATGAATAAAACCACGAACGAAAGGAAACACAAAAAGGTGCTCAAGCGCTTTCGTCTAATGACATCCTCAGGAACACTGAAGTACATAAAAGGTTACGGCCTATATATAGGTTACAGAAAAAAATAAAAAATAAAAATAAAATAAATAAATAACATACACACAAATATATATATATATATATATATATATATATATATATACATATCTACACACTACATATATAATATATATGCAATAAAACGGAGAAGTAAAAATAAAAATTAAAAATTAAAAATTAGAGGATTAACAAAGAGGCATACAGATTTGTAAGGAAAAATATCGATTTTTAGCACAAGATCAAATGAATTATAAAAATACAAATTTATACTGGAAATCTGCCCGGGTTTTAACACTTTGCCTTTTAGAGTCAAGTTTCGATATATATTAAAAATAAAATGAAGATTAAAAGTAATAAAGTAGCATACAAGTTTACCAAAGATTTAGCGTCCTACCCTTTTTATCTAAATTTGTTTTGAAGGAATTCAAAACAACAGGATCGAGTTGAAAGGACCTTTGCTTATGTTGAAGTTATTTGAAAGTTGGATAATGGTAGACTCAAGAATATTTCTATTAACAATGTTGCTAGAATGAATAAAACTGAAGCATTATTCCAATCAATACAGTGGGATAACTCTGACAAATGGACAAAAGAGCACTGGACAACTGTCCTGTTCTAACGGAATATTGATGCTGTTTTATACGTGTGTGCAAATCCTTTCCCGTCTGACTATGTAAAAAGGAATCACATTGTTTACACCCAATTTTATAGATAATGCCTGAATTATTGGTAGGGCTATTTTTTACTATGATATTTTTCACAATATTGTTATATGAAAATACTACATTAATATCCAAAAGTTTAAGTACATTAGCAATACCTAAAAAGCCCGGGAAAAATGGAAGTACTAAAATATTTTTGACAAAGTTCGAGTGTTATTATTGACACGATAGAAAGTTCGTTTTGCCTTGTTGAGACAAGATTCCATAAACGCAGATGGGTAACACAGATCACTTCCAATACCGTTGATTTTTTCCAATTCGGCATCGATGTATTCCGGACTGGCGATCCTAAGGGCGCGGAGAGAAACATTGATGAAAAAATGGCCTTCTTAGTGGGGGTGTCATGTCCCGAGTAAAAGTGTACGTAGGACAAATTGTTTGTTGTTTTCCGATAGATACTAAACTTAAAACCTGGGCTTTCCCTATGTACACGCACATCCAAAATGGGATGAATTGTCTTGTTCCACTTCTAAAGTAAACTTAATGGAGGGGACTTGATCATTTAACTGAAGGAGGAAGTTATCCAGGTCACGATTCATGGGCCAGATACACAAAATACACTTCAACATAAGCAAAGGTCTTTTTCAACTCGATCTGTTGTTTTGAATTCCTTCAAAACAAATTTAGATAAAAAGGGTAGGACGCTAAATCTTGGTAAACTTGTATGCTACTTTATTAACTTTTAATCTTCATTTTTTTTTATATATATCGAAACTTGACTCTAAAAGGCAAAGTGTTAAAACCGGGCAGATTTCCAGTATAAATTTGTATTTTTATAATTCATTTGATCTTGTGCTAAAAATCGATATTTTCCTTACAAATCTGTATGCCTCTTTGTTAATCCTCTTAATTTTTAATTTTTAATTTTTATTTTTACTTCTCCGTTTATTGCGTATATATATATATAATATATATATATATATATATGTATGTGTGTAGATTGTATGTATGTATATATATATATATATATATATATATTACAGGGTGGGCCGTAAGTTTCCATACATAGGAAAATTTAAATTATGGTCTTCACGGCGTCGGTATTTGGATCAGCAGTTTCCGGATGCTTGGATTGGTCGGTGTGGTCCTGTGGAGTGGTCTCCAGATCCCCAGATCTCACCCCCCTTGATTTCTATCTTTGGGGGCACTTGAAGGCCATGGTGTATCAGGAAAAGATACGAGACATAAATCATCTAAAGGAACGTATCACCAACGCCATTACAAGCATAACGTCAAATGTGCTAATGCGTGTTCATCAACAGTGGGGAACACGTATTGAAATGTGTTTTCAAAACAATGGCAACCATGTAGAGCATATTATATAAATAAAAATGGTTGTCCATAAAAAATGTTTATTTTTCCTATGTATGGAAACTTACGGCCCACCCTGTATATATATATATATATATATATATATGTTTGTGTGTATGTATGTTATTTATTTTTTATTTATTTTATTTTTTTTTTTCTGTAACCTATATATAGGCCGTAACCTTTTATGTACTTCAATGTTCCTGAGGACGTCATAGACGAAAGCGCTTGAGCACCTTTTTGTGTTTCCTTTCTTTCGTGGTTTTATTCATCATAAATATTTTCACGTGTTACTTTCGTGAAATAATTTTCATATAATGAACACCACGCGTTCCTTCGGCTTGCTGTTCCCTCTCTTGTCTCCGTTTGTGTCCATGTTTTCTTCTACATTAATGAAGGGGCATGCAATTCCTATCCGACGAAAGTTTCTTACTAACTGTCTAGAGGAGCAAGTTCTTCCCAAATCCCTGCTTCCAATTCGCCTCAGACAAATTGACGACCATCCGTTCAACAACTTCAGCAGATTAATTTTAAAGAAACAATTGAAGTCATCAGACAAAATGAGTGGTCCGCCTTCAAAAAATTTAAACATCGCCAAACATAATTTTGTAACCGTTATTCCCCAACCGTGGATCCAACCTTGTTTGATGAAATTTACAACGAGTTGCGTCGGAGAACTACTTCACTTCGTAACATTTTGGATCGGAAAATTAAAAGTCTCATTCGAATAGTCAGTGGAGTAAAAAAGCAAGCTCAAAGTGTGTTTTGAACCTTTCTTCGAAAAACATTAGTGACGATGCAAAAGTGCCTTGGATATGGTATGTCCTTTTTTATTAAAAAACCTTCGGCTTTACAAATTTGTTACAGTCTCGCGTGTTTTGAAAAACAGTGTAATCTCCCTCAGTATTTGTTTAACATAGTTAAAGGCCTCGTTTATAGTGCGGCGAATGGTAATTACGAAGATAACTTTCCTAAACGTTTTCGCGATGGCCTCTCACAATTAAAAAAAGATGGGGAGCTCCATATTACTAAAGCAGACAAGGCTAACACCATAGTTATTATGGACAAAGTGGACTACATCGGAAAGATGAACGAGCTTCTCCAGGACCCGCCACATACAGCAAACTTAGGAAGAACCCGCAGGATGACGTCATCAAATCATTTAATAGTGGCTTGAAACGCATTCTCAAAGATCATAAGGACTTAATTCCGCTTTTTCATGTCCACTTCACCTTCTCTGCCCTACCTTTACGGTCTATTAAAACCCACAAACCTGGCAACCCTATGCGCCCTATTATTAGCTCGGTGGGCTCTATTACTTAAACTCTCCAAATGGCTTGTCAAAGTCTTGTCCCCCATTCTCGGAACTATCTCTGATTCACATGTAAAAAATTCATGGATCTTACTGAAAAATTGAATAATGCACGATAGATTGATCAGTTTTGACGTTTGTTCATTGTTTACAAAAGTGCCGATTGATGATATGCTTGACTTTCTCTCCCAAGAATTACATAAGTATGACCTGCCACTACCTTCACACATTGTTTTGGAACTTATTAAGCTTTGCATCAAAGACTGTAAATTCACTTTCAATAACGAGTATTATCAACAAGTGTTTGGGATGGCCATGGGCAACCCCTTATCGCCCCTCCTCTCCAATATTTATATGGAGTTTTTCGAAATTAATTACATTCCGAGAATCCTGGGGGTTGGCATTACGTCGACGATATTTTGTGTATCTGGCCCATGAATCATGACCTGGATAACTTCCTCCTTCAGTTAAATGATCAAGTCCCCTCCATTAAGTTTACTTTAGAAGTGGAACAAGACAATTCAATCCCATTTTTGGATGTGCGTGTACATAGGGAAAGCCCAGGTTTTAAGTTTAGTATCTATCGGAAAACAACAAACAATTTGTCCTACGTACACTTTTACTCGGGACATGACACCCCCACTAAGAAGGCCATTTTTTCATCAACGTTTCTCCGCGCCCTTAGGATCGCCAGTCCGGAATACATCGATGCCGAATTGGAAAAAATCAACGGTATTGGAAGTGATCTGTGGTACCCATCTGCGTTTATGGAATCTTGTCTCAACAAGGCAAACGAACTTTCTATCGTGTCAATAATAACACTCGTACTTTGTCAAAAAATATTTTAGTACTTCCATTTTTCCCGGGCTTTTTAGGCATTGCTAATGTACTTAAACTTTTGGATATTAATGTAGTATTTTCATATAACAATATTGTGAAAAATATCATAGTAAAAAATAGCCCTACCAATAATTCAGGCATTATCTATAAAATTGGGTGTAAACAATGTGATTCCTTTCACATAGGTGAGACGGGAAAGGATTTGCACACACGTATAAAACAGCATCAATATTCCGTTAGAACAGGACAGTTGTCCAGTGCTCTTTTTGTCCATTTGTCAGAGTTATCCCACTGTATTGATTGGAATAATGCTTCAGTTTTATTTCATTCTAGCAACATTGTTAATAGAAATATTCTTGAGTCTGCCATTATCCAACTTTCAAATAACTTCAACATAAGCAAAGGTCTTTTTCAACTCGATCCTGTTGTTTTGAATTCCTTCAAAACAAATTTAGATAAAAAGGGTAGGACGCTAAATCTTTGGTAAACTTGTATGCTACTTTATTAACTTTTAATCTTCATTTTATTTTTATATATATCGAAACGTGACTCTAAAAGGCAAAGTGTTAAAACCCGGGCAGATTTCCAGTATAAATTTGTATTTTTATAATTCATTTGATCTTGTGCTAAAAATCGATATTTTTCCTTACAAATCTGTATGCCTCTTTGTTAATCCTCTAATTTTTAATTTTAATTTTTATTTTTACTTCTCCGTTTATTGCATATATATATATGTATGTGTAGATAGTATATATATATATATATATATATATATATATATATATATATATATATATATATATGTTTGTGTGTATGTATGTTATTTATTCATTTTTTCTTTTTGTTTTCTTTCTGTAACCTATATATAGGCCGTAACCTTTTATGTACTTCAGTGTTCCTGAGGATGTCATTAGACGAAAGCGCTTGAGCACCTTTTTGTGCTTCCTTTCCTTCGTGGTTTTATTCATCATAAATATTTTTCACGTGTTACTTTCGTGAAATAATTTTCATATATATATAATATATATAATATATATATATTAAACCTGCTTGGTGCACACACACACACACACACCTTTGTTTTAGTTACTCACATGCTAAAAAATTTGCATGTATCGGTGACCGATACATGCAAACTTTTTAGTTTACAATATTTATATATGTTGAGTATTCAAACTTTCCGCTATTGTCAAAAAGACTTTATATGAATTTAAAAACAGTCAAAAAATTCGCCAACCCGCGACTGCAGAATTTTACCCGCCAATTAGCCTTAAAACTCTCAGTTGTACTGTCTTGCGTACAATGAAAGCTCAAAAATGTTCCAGTATTCTCTATGTCAAATCCTGTCTGTACACATATTATACATGGGCGCCCGCAGGTAGGGGCAAGGGGGGGCACTTGCCCCCACCTGGAAATGCCAAGAAAATATATTAAATATTTTCTAAGAAAATATTTATATCCTAAACTTGCTGAAAAGTATCCAACTGCCTCCTAAAGGGTGAAATTTTTTATTTGTGTGCATGATAAAAGGTTGCTACCTTTTTATTTGTTCAGAAGTCCCCCCTTAAAATTACTTACATTTACTTCAGTGTGCTTTTTTCTTCATTCTATCATGTTTCTGTTATAAATAAAATAAATGATTGTTATCATGTGCATTGTATGTATATACAATATATATTTGCATTTTCCATTACAGAAAATGCAACACTAAACTTGCTTAGAATTAACCTGCTGGTTCCTAAGGGGTCAAAAGTTTTTGCTTGCTCCGGTCCCTACCTATTAATACATTAAATTTTGCCCCCCCTTGGAAAAAATCCTGCGGGCGCCCATGCACATATAGTAATGTAACTATCATTTTTGACTCCTCAGTATTTTTCGCATGAAAAATGTGTGGTAAATCTATTCATTTATTTAATTTAGTTTTACACTTGCTGTAAATAAGCTTTGTTAATACATGAATATTGGCTCTAGTAAATGTTTATGTATATACATACTCGTATGGTATATACACCTTTGTGTTTTAGTTACTCACACGCCCCCCCCCCCCCACACTTCACCAAATTCTGGGTACACCCCTGCCTTTTAGTATTTTCCATACGTATATTATTGTGTATCACTCACGTTTCTTCCAAAGAGTAGAATTTCAGGTATTGCAGTCGAGACTCGAGACCAGTAGTAGCCTTTCGTTTTCTCTATCTCAGACGTAAAAGTCCTTTGTATGGCTTCCATGTTTGCAATGTCTCATTTTCTGTAAGGGTTTGTCAGAACTGAACATACTCAATTATTGGTAGGAGTAGACTCTTCCTACTTTCAGTATGATGTTTGCTTTTCTCCTGTGGAAGCTCCTCCAGATAATTTCCATTACTTCCTAGCTGTTGTAATTTTAATGTTATAGCGCTCTCTGAATTCTGCATCGATAACATTATTACTCCAAGATCCCTGACTTGTTGGTTTGGTGTTTTCTGTTTGGCTTGGAGAGTTTTCTACCCTTTATTCTGTAGCACGTTTGTTGTTACCATATTTTCAGTTGAAATTTTTTTTTTCGTTGAACTTCCGTCCACTTGAATAACGTTTCAATGTAATTTTGTAATTTTTCTTGGTCACCTTCTTTTGATATTTCCTCGCATATCTTTGTGTCATCCGCGAAAGTCGATATGATATTGTCATTAATATCCGCATCAGTGCCTGCAATCATTATTATAAACTAGTATATATAAAATTAGTATACACACAGTGATGGGCACCGTTACCGTTACTCGTTACACGTCGAAAATGTACTTGGCGTTACCGTTACATCGTTACTTTTGAAAATCCTTAAAGCGTTACCGTTACTCGATACATGTAACGACGTTACGAGTAACTAGTTACATTTGATATTTGTTTATGTGCTTTCACACGTATTTTGAAACTACAGATAAACTCCTCAGTGCAAGCACGCGTATGGAACTAATTCAGTAGTTGTTAAAAATAAAGTTTATTAAACAGTAAATGAATGTCGGTTATTGTCATCGATATGGTACCGATTTTGTTATAATTTATGGTACATATAAACAGAACATCAATCACAAACACAATAGGGTAATAAGAGAATATGAAGCTCAACATTATTTACGATTATGAAGCCAAACACGTCAGCACAAAGCACTATAATATTATTACGTCTTTACAGTTGGGCATTGAGCGTACGCGGCGAGGATACACGTTTTGATTTAAAAATTCTTATTATTTTCCTTACAGCAGTTTGAAGCGAGTTAGTTAAATTTGATCGAAAGTTTTTGTAATAATTTCGTGTGTATCAACTTTTTCTTGGGGTTTATAAGCGTTATACATGTAACATGTAACGAAAAAATCCGTTACATTGCTAAAAAATTTGCAAAGCGTTACCGTTCATTAATACATTTGAAAATCTTTCAGGCGTTACCGTTACTCGTTACTTTTGTAACGTTCGTTACGTAACGTCGTTACATGTAACGCGTTACTGCCCATCTCTGTATATACAGTAGTGGTAAAAAGTTTGGAAACACCCTGTATAATTTATGTAATTTCTCCTTATTAACCAATAGAGTTATTTTGGTAGATTAATGTCTGTTCCTACAAATAGACTATTGTTGTAAATGTACAAAATTAGTAATTTAGATTATTTAACCCAATCATATTTCGTTATTTTGTATATTAATCAGGTTTTAGTCCTAAAATAAATAAAAAACCTGATTAATATAACAAAATAACGAAATATGATTGGGGTTAAATAATCTAAATTACTAAATTCTGTACATTTACAACAATAGTCTATTTATAGGAACAGACATTAATCTACCAAAATAAATCTATTGGTTAATAAGGAGAAATTACATAAATTATACAGGGTGTTTCCAAACTTTTTACTAGTACTGATATACATATATATATATATATATATATATAACCTTTGGTTAACTTTTGGTTATATATATATATATATATATATATATATATGATGAATAAAACCACGAAGGAAAGGAAACACAAAAAGGTGCTCAAGCGCTTTCGTCTAATGACATCCTCAGGAACACTGAAGTACATAAAAGGTTTGCAGCATTCATTCATTTCACGTGTTTTATTGTGAAATTCATCCCATATATATATATATATTATATATATGCAATAAACAGAGAAGTAAAAATAAAAATTAAAAATTAAAGGATTAACAAAGAGTCATACAGATTTGTAAGGAAAAATATCGATTTTTAGCACAAGATCAAATGAATTATAAAAATACAAATTTATACTGGAAATCTGCCCGGGTTTTAACACTTTGCCTTTTATAGTCAAGTTTCGATATATATATAATAAAATGAAGATTAAAAGTTAATAAAGTAGCATACAAGTTTACCAAAGATTTAGCGTCCTACCCTTTTTATCTAAATCTGTTTTGAAGGAATTCAAAACAACAGGATCGAGTTGAAAAAGACCTTTGCTTATGTTGAAGTTATTTGAAAGTTGGATAATGGCAGACTCAAGAATATTTCTATTAACAATGTTGCTAGAGTGAAATAAAACTGAAGCATTATTCCAATCAATACAGTGGGATAACTCTGACAAATGGACAAAAAGAGCATTGGACAACTGTCCTGTTCTAACGGAATATTGATGCTGTTTTATACGTGTGTGCAAATCCTTTCCCGTCTGACCTATGTAAAAGGAATCACATTGTTTACACCCAATTTTATAGATAATGCCTGAATTATTGGTAGGGCTATTTTTTACTATGATATTTTTCACAATATTGTTATATGAAAATACTACATTAATATCCAAAAGTTTAAGTACATCAGCAATACCTAAAAAGCCCGGGAAAAATGGAAGTACTAAAATATTTTTTGACAAAGTACGAGTGTTATTATTGACACGATAGAAAGTTCGTTTTGCCTTGTTGAGACAAGATTCCATAAACGCAGATGGATAACACAGATCACTTCCAATACCGTTGATTTTTTCCAATTCGGCATCGATGTATTCCGGACTGGCGATCCTAATGGCGCGGAGAAACATTGATGAAAAAATGGCATTCTTAGTGGGGGTGTCATGTCCCGAGTAAAAGTGTACGTAGGACAAATTGTTTGTTGTTTTCCGATAGATACTAAACTTAAAACCTGGGCTTTCCCTATATACACGCACATCCAAAAATGGGATTGAATTGTCTTGTTCCACTTCTAAAGTAAATTTAATGGAGGGGACTTGATCATTTAACTGAAGGAGGAAGTTATCCAGGTCACGATTCATGGGCCAGATACACAAAATATCGTCGACGTACCGCAACCAAGGGATGCCAACCCCCAGGATTCTCGGAATGTAAGTAATTTCGAAAAACTCCATATAAATATTGGAGAGGAGGGGCGATAAGGGTTGCCCATGGCCATCCCAAACACTTGTTGATAATACTCGTTATTGAAAGTGAATTTACAGTCTTTGATGCAAAGCTTAATAAGTTCCAAAACAATGTGTGAAGGTAGTGGCAGGTCATACTTATGTAATTCTTTATTTTTATATATATCGAAACTTGACTATAAAAGGCAAAGTGTTAAAACCGGGGCAGATTTCCAGTATAAATTTGTATTTTTATAATTCATTTTATCTTGTGCTAAAAATCGATATTTTTCCTTACAAATCTGTATGACTTTGTTAATCGTTTAATTTTTTATTTTTATTTGTAATTCTCTGTTTATGCATATATATATATATATATATATATATATATATATATATATATATATATATATATATATATATATATATATATATGTGTGGTGTGTGTGTGTGTGTTGTGTGTGTGTGTAGATATATATATATATATATATATATATATATATATATATATATATATATATATGTTTGTGTGTATGTATGTTATTTATTTATTTATTTTATTTTATTTTTTTTTTCTTTCTGTAACCTATATATAGGCCGTAACCTTTTATGTACTTCAGTGTTCCTGAGGATGTCATTAGACGAAAGCGCTTGAGCACCTTTTGTGTTTCCTTTCCTTCGTGGTTTTATTCATCATAAATATTTTCACGTGTTACTTTCGTGAAATAATTTTCATATATATATATATATATATATATAACCAAAGGTTAACCAAAGGTTTTATATATATATATATATATATATATATACACACATTATAACTGCAAACACGCAGTATAATTAACGTAAAGAACGACGCTTTGTATTGGAGAATATTCCGCGCAAGATGAGAGCGAAAGAACGAAACAAATGAAAAAATGAGGTAACCACCCGGGAATCGAACCCAGGATCTTCCGATTGCCGGTCAAATATGATAACCATTACACCACGGGCATGCGGGAGGTGCCCCTTTGGGCATTGGTTTCTGCGCGCATGTAGAGGAATTACGACATTTGATTGAGTGAGGCCCGTGGTGTAATGGTTATCATATCTGACCGGCAATCGGAAGATCCCGGGTTCGATTCCCGGGTGGTTACCTCATTTTTTCATTTGTTTCGTTCTTTCGCTCTCATCTTGCGCGGAATATTCTCCTATACAAAGCGTCGTTCTTTACGTATATATATATATATATATATATATATATATATATATATATATACGGTGTTTCATATGTCTGGAGACATTGGAAATATGTAGAAGGAGTAATATAACTTTATGACAGTGTTTTATTTTTAACATACCATTACACAGGGTGTTCAAATTGTTCACGCTCAACTTCAAAACACTTCATTACTCGTAACTGGCAATCTCTCTGAACACTGTTTCACCAGAAATTCGCTGCAATTCCAGTCTTACCTTAGCTTTAAAATCCTCAGTTGTTCTTCGTCTGGTGTTACGTAGACAACATATTTCAAATGTCCCCGCAGGAAAAAGTCAAGGGGTCGAAAGTCAAATTTACGTCAACTCGGAACTCAGTTGTGAGCAAGAATGCCATTTTCTCAGCCTGAAAAAAAAAAAAAAAAAAAAAAAAAAAAAAGGTGGAAGTATGTCTCCAGACATATGAAACATCCGGTATACATAGAGAGAGAGAGAGAGAGAGAGAGAGAGAGAGAGAGAGAGAGAGAGAGAGAGATATTTATACGACAGTGGGTTTACACAGTCCTATCCTATAGACCTTAAAAACTTGATTATATAAGGCAGTGATCCCAACCTTTTTTCGGCCACGAGCCACTTCAAAAATTCAAAATATGTGGCAAGTTACAGCGATATTTTGGAAGTCCTAAACACGAAAGTAGGCCTATCTTTAATGGGAAACCTGGCACTGCATATTATTTGCCAGTGTCTGAAAGTCAAAAGTGTAGTAAATCACCGCACTTATCATGCGGTTATTGAGGTGATCATCACTCAAACGCGATTTATACTTGGATTTCAAAATTTCTGTAGTTGAAAATCGAGGATCGCACAGAAAAGTAGACCCCAAACAAGCTCTTAATTGATGAGAACCTATTTCGTATAGGAGGAATTTCTTCGCCCTTACTTGTCCAACGTTCTTTTCATGATGATTTGGTTTTTGGTTGCAAATCAGTTTGAAGAGTGATTATCTTAATTTTAATTTTAACCCTTTAAGACCTAACTACGTACGACGTACGAATGATTACCACAGACTAACTACATACTTCGTACGATCTTCATTTTCATTCCTGCATTTGAATGGGCGTAAAAGAAACGCCATCTGTGGGACATACGTTCCGCCCACACATGCAGTAACGAAATGGTTAAGTATTTAGTTTGAACAACTTCGTATGTGAGTTGCAGTTTCAGAAATGTATAGTCACTATTTACAAATGGGTTGGAAATGGTCATTGGTTGTATAACATTAAAAAAGTCAGCAAACCTTTTCTCAAAATCTTTCATGGCCTTTTTCAAAATGATCAGTAGAGATATTCTTGTCAAAGTTGTCAAAACCAATATTTTCCGGCGACACAAATTGATGGCTGCAACGCGCTTGAAGGCATGCAGTGGCTGGACGAGCTGAATAGCAACAGTTCGATTGGAACAAAATTATGATTAACTAAGCTTTCGGGAGTTTTTGAAATATCTCCGCAAGCAACATGTTGCTTACGAGCTACAGATTGGGGAACCCTGATATAAAAGATACGTTAAAAATATTTGAATTACGACATTGGGAACTCAGTTTGGTCAAGTTAGTATTTTAAGAGTGTCGATGCTATGTCTTGTCGACCAAATAGATATAAGCTTAGTGAACCTTTCTAATAAACAGCTTTTATACATGAAACACTATACGTTAATGGTTCCGAATGGTTGTTGGATTCGAACCCGCATGGCTCTTTTGAATGAGTTTCTTAGAAAGACCGCACTCAAAATGTCAGTTAATGAAATATACAATTAGTGAGCCATGGGGATAACACTAAGAACAAGTCATAGCGATGTACCAAATTTTGTCCAAACTTTTACTCGATTCATCATAAATTGCAGAATTGTGTTATATACAATAGTTACGTATTCTGCAGCTTTTTCAAGTCATTTAACTATACAACAATTCAGAAAACAACACATGAGACCGAAATTTTAAATTTTTGTGTACGTAGTAAAGGCGGGGCCACCAGTTTGACCTTCGTGTGAAGAGAGACCAACGCACGGAACTGCAACGAGGTTAACGAGGTATAAAAAATTATATAAATTACTTTGGTTTACTTTAGTTAAGATTACTTTTGATGACTTCGAACTCAGAGTCGTTCTGTGTTCGACCTAGGGCATGGTTAATTAATCATTTTTAAGAAAAAAGTGATGAATGATGGAACTTTCTGATTAATCAATGATTAACTGATTAAAATTATTAAAAAATAAGTACTTCTGAAAAGAGTAAGAAAGAGCTTTATTGTTTCTGTCGCGTGAGATAAGACCGAAGAAAACACACTTTACTCAAACATTTAGTTTGCTTTAGTTCAAGAAATCAGCCATGGGCGGATTAGACAGTTTATACACGCAAAAAGGTGTCAAATTTAAATGATACATTAAAAAATTTAAGGTAAAATGATGCTGAAATTATGAGGAAAATTAATCATTTCCCATCATTTTCTAAAAAATATATTTTGATTAATTAATGATTAAATTCGAAACAATGATTAACTGATTAACTTATTAATGAGAACCATGCCCTAGTTCGACCCCTTTGCAGCATCCCGCTTTATTTGGGGAATTTGCTGTATGATAGAATTGCTTTCAACGCTCATTCTGCCCTCATACTCAGTTACGCGTGGCTGGTCAGAGATTTTACACAAGACTCTGTCGAGTTGGTATTTGAAGGTAGTTAGGTTGGTCTACTGGAGGTTCTTCAGTTCATTTGGTAGCACGTTAGAGAGTTTTGGGTCTCGTGTTCTGAGAGTATTTTCCAACTTTTTCATGGTTCCTTGTCCCACCGCAGCTGGTACAGTACAGAACCTACCTCTTCTCTTATTCCAATGTGTTTCCATTCATTACTCCAAGATCCCCTACTTGCGGGTTGTGTCATCTGTTTGTTTTGCAGTGTTTTGTACCCCTTATTCTGTGGCTGCTTCTCGTTACCATATCTTACGAGTAGTAAATTTTCTCCGGTGAACTTCATATTGTTGTCTTCCGCTCACCTGAATATTCTTTCAATGTAATTTTGTAATTTTTCTATCACTTTCATTTGACATTCCTTTGCATAGCTTCGTGTCTTCCGTGAAGCACGATGCGGTACCGTCTTCAATATTTGCAATTATGTTTCCAATCATTATCATATCCAGCAAAGTAGTTAATACTACACCTTTACACCCCCCCCCCACCCACACACACATATATATATATATATAATATATATATATATATGTGTGTGTGTGTGTGTGTGTGTGTATATATTACTTTTTGAAATGGTATGACATGACATCCATGTGACAATTGTGACATGCACACATATACATAAAAAGAGATGAGTAGAAAGTGTAAAATATGTAAGAAAAAAATAAACTTCTTAGGAAAATTCGTGTGTGAATTCTCATTGAACAAATATCGACAACCCATGAGTAAAATACTGAGTAAAAATGAATAATAATTGGAAGAGGTAAAGTGAAGTTAGTGAAAATATGCGAAGAATTTCGACTACTCATTGACCAGGTATAAAATGATTCCTCAGGTAAATTCCCTCTGTGTACAAAGGTAACATTTGTGTAACTATTTAGGAACACTGTTCATCACTATACCTTGGAAATGTACTAAAATGTACTACAATGCTCTTAATTTTAATTATTTTAATCTTTTGTATGTTTTTGTAATTTTTCCTCTTATTATTATTATTATTATTATTATATTATTAAATTTTCTTATTTTTCTTTTGTTTTGTTTTTTGATGTTATAATTTCTCCATTTTGAATTGTTTTATTCTCTCTCTCTCTCTCTCTCTCTCTCTCTCTCTCTCTCTCTCCACACACACACACACAACACATATATATATATATATATATATATATATATATATAGTATCCGTAGGTTTTGGCTTGAGAAGTGAATGAAAAGGTATTTGTACCTCTGAGTGTCAACGGCACGGCAATAAAAGAAGTCTGAAAATGCGCAATCAGACCTTGAGACGTTGGATGGCGTTATCTCTTGTCTTTATTGAAGAAAATTATAAAGAAGATGCGGAGTCTGTTATCGCGTTCATTCTTCTTATCTCTTCAGGATTTCGTCTTTTTGTATTGTAAACAAAAATATGAATAGCTTTATTAAGTAAACAAATTGGTTTAATCAGAACATATAAACGCATATCTCATATTCTCCATTTATTTAATATACAGTGTGTATATATATACACAATATACATATATATATATACACACACACACACACACACGCACACTATATATATATATATATATATATATATATATATATATATATATATATATATATATATATATATATATATATATATATATATCGTTTTTTATTTGAATAGAATCTGTGAGCAAAGCTCGAATGAAGAAAAGGAAGATGTGGCATAGTTTGGTCGGGCATTTTGGGATTAAAAATAATCACCAAAGATGATTAAGAAGAGTCATGCACACGAACAGGCATTTCCTCTACTTCCGGTGTGCTGTCATTGGAAGGGTCATGCAACGTGTGTGTGTGTGTGTATATCTGCGTTTGGATTGGCTTTGGGAGTACGTTCGCGCGTACATAAGCACATAAAAACTGAGCACGACGAGAGTTTCGTATGTATGCGTGTGTTCTTGGCTACCATACGAAACCGAGACAATATTTAGGACACACACAAAGTTCAATACAGCAGGAATGTTCGCGTAGTGACATTAGCAATGTCGACATAGTTTCAACCTTATTTTTTTAATGATAATTATTAAATAAAAAAAATAAAAGAAAGGATTTAACGAAGATTAGGCTAGGTTAGGTTAGTTTTGATTACATTAGATTATTTAATTTAGGTCAAATGATGACATCTACGATCGAAAATGTGAAAATGCCCACTTTCGTAAGATAGCCAAACGTGTGTGTGTGTGTGTGAGAGAGAGAGAGAGAGAGAGAGAGAGAGAGAGAGAGAGAGAAACCCTTTTTAAGAGAGAAAAAATTTCCTCTTCACTGTTACTCTATATATATATATAATATATACTGTATATGTTATACACAGCCTGTGCATGGAACAAAGAACAATATAATTTAACTTTATCAAATGTTATTTGTACAATCAATATATGTGTCCTGTATAGAATTTCATGGTTTATCTCGTGGTGAAGTTGAATTTTTGCTAACTGTAACCATTATTTTGTAATTCGCTGTTATACAGACACGGGTAGGAAAACTTTCTGTTGCTATACAGTTACCTAATTGAGTCAAGATTATGGGGAATGTGCCCTCCTCCATTATCAATGCACGCTTGCACCCTTGACTTCTTCCTTATCGACGGCAGTACCGCATCAAGGATTTTTTCTTGGCAATAAGCAGCAGTGATTTTGGCATTTTGATCAACAAAAACAATCTCTGAGTTCCCTAACTTTGAAATAAAGATGGAGACCATAACTTTTTTAGAAAAATGCGGACGTTCCCTGCAAAGTCGATCTAGACTGATAGATTTGTTGTCCTGTCTTCCATAAACTCGGTCATTTTGTGTGTTTATTGTTGAAACAACCGTAAAGGTCTTCTCGTCGCTGAACCATATTTTCGACACTTCTCTGTCTGGGAATCGATCTAACAGAGCACGACATTTTTCAACTCTTGTTTGCTTATTTGATGCAGAGAGCTTATGAACTTCGACTCTTTTAAAACATTTAAGACCCAGATCATCTTTTACTATACGACGAACACTAGAGCGAGAAATACCAGTAGTTTTTTAAATTTCTCTAACGGACTTGTGGGTGTTGGGCCGTTCTTCTTGACTGCATATCATGGATGAAACCGTGTCAATATTTTCCTCAGTACGTGATGTTTTTGGCCTTCCACTGCCTTCTTTTCGTTTGGTCGACCCTGTAATATCGATTTTCTTTATGAGATATTGAAGTCCAGGTATCGTCATTCGTTTTGCACCCCAGTGTTTCTCCTTACGCAGGTTCAATATCAATGCTTCATCTTCCAAAGAGTATTTCATTATGTTATAACTCGTTCACCAACTATAGCAGAATGATGGTCTGAAATGAAAAAGGAAATAAATTAATTATTTTGTGTGAAAATTAGGAAAATTAATTATTTATGGAGAAACTGACTGTCATCTGAAAGTATCAGTTGCTAACTTTGACCGCCTTTCAATTGAGCACCATATTCTGATACCTCCCTCCAGTTGTGAGCCTGTACCTCTACTCCTGGGGCGTTGACGATAGATTCAAAGTCAGCGTTTGAAAGAGTAAAAGTATAGGTACAACATATGGCCTCAGCACAGTGAGCCACAATATTTTTTCAAAAGTTGGGTAATAGGTTTTTGGCCCATATATCGTTATATTCATATAATACTTATATTCATATGTATGTACAATGTACATTCTTATATTCATTTTTACAATAGAGTCCAAATTCTCAACGATGACGAAGTTCGGATAAAATTTTTGATTCGCTTTCTATTTTATTTCTGCTGCAAAATTGGTGAATTATTTTTTTTTAAATTACTTAATAATTTTTTTTAGATTTAGCTTAATAATGTAACCTTGTTAAATTCTGCAATGTTCATTTTCTATATACATTCTCTCTGCGTTGTAAAAGATGAAGTCATGTCTTGCTTAACGTTTAATTTTAAATCTTAAGCATTTATTTTTGCTCATATGCGTGTTTAATTGTAATTCATAATAAAATGCATATTTCAATTTCCATTTTTAGTTAACTCGCAGATCATAACATCAGATCTGTCAATATGAGTTTAAAATAAAAATATGGCTTCATCTTCAAATATCTTGCTTATCTGTCTAGACGTTGCTGCAGCTAAAATATTTACCTATCTTCAAATATTTTGCAAAATAATGCAGCCTATTGGTAATAAAAAACAAAACAAGTCAACATTAAATAATAATGATGTCACAAAATTTGTGTACATAAGCTCATATAATTTTCAAATATTCATTCTGATTTGGCTGATCTAACTTAGAGGCTGAGCATTACTTGTAACATTTTAGCAGTAACTACAGTAAGAGAAAATCTTTGTCTTCTCCTTCGAGCCTTGCTCTCTTCAAAGAACTTAAATAGAGAAAAAATAATTTTCCGATACGTTACAAGAAGAATCCGAGAACCTTCAGAGAATTTAGCAAGCTCCACAGAACCCTCCGATCCACTACAAAGAAATCGGAGAGTAGTATAGCAGAAACTACTGCGATTCCCTACACGGTACCAGCTACTCCAGGGTAACAAATCCGTTGCTGCCACCTAACGAGAACCCCAGTCAACTTCGACCAACCGACCAAGCCCATAAACAAGGGGTTAAAAAAAAAAATATATATATTATAAGCAAATTCGAAAGCAAATTCAAATTTTTTTATTTTTACTCAAAGCTATAAACTGGAAAGATGTTGCATCCAGGAAATAATAGATTGGAAATCCATCTTCGAGGCCAAGACAACGAAAAGATTTAATGACCGAGGAGGAGAAGACGCTGGAAATTGTGGAAAGACATGTCCCAAAAATACAACAAAGGGGAAAGAGAAGCAGGTTCGAGAGACAAAAGAAGTAATTGTTCCGAAAGAGAAAAAGATTGACTGCAAAATTAGTAACTATAAAGATAACAACATCAGAAAAATATTAAATGATAAACTGCATAGTATCGATTGCGTCATACAGAAACTAATTGCGAAGCATACAGAAAAAGAAGATGCTATAAAGGCGATAAAGGTTAACTCAAAGTACTTCTATAATTTTGCAAAAAGGAAGTCGAAAAACCATGCGACTATCGGACCTTTGAAAAACGAAGACAGTACTTTATCTGGTGATATAAGTATCCGAAATATTAAGAGCTCAGTACGAATCATCTCTCAGTATCCCAAAAACTGACAAACTGATATGCAATAGAAACGCAACTACAAATAGAGAAACGCAACTACAAGGGGAAAGTGTAACGGACTTCGACTTTACGATAGATATTACACAAGCTATAGGGAAACTAAAAGCACACTCAGCGGCAGGACCGGACAAATGGAATGCCACTGATCAAAAACTGCAAAAATGCAATCGCTGAGCCCCTATATTGATATGGAAACGATCATTTGACATGGAGAAATACCGGCATCCCAAAGAGCGGGAACATAATCCCATATATAAAGGAGGAGATCGATCCAAGGCCAAAAACTATAGGCCAGTGTCGCTTACATCTCATCTCACTAAAATATTTGAAACAATAGTTAGACAGAAAATCTGACTTTTTGGAAACTCAGAAAAAATTAAATGATACCCAACATGAGTTTCGGTCAGGCAGATCATGCCTATCACAACTAATGGAACACTACAACAACATTATTGATGCACTGGAAAGTAATGAAAACTATGATGTAATATACACAGACTTTGCCAAAGCGTTCGACAAGTGTGACCATGGAATCATAAGACATAAACTGAAATATATGGGAATAACAGAAAAAGTAGGGAAATGGATATATAATTTCCTTAGTGAGCGGCGGCAAGTCGTTATAGTACAAGAAGTATCTTCATTAGAATCAGAGGTCCTCAGCTCAGTACCACAAGGAACAATATTAGCTCCAAAACTCTTCATAATCATGCTAAACTAACATAGACGAGGACGTTACCAGAGACAGTACAGTAATATCCTTTGCCGATAGGCAACAGATATGAACAGAATCTACAAGTGGACGGAAGACAACATATGAAGCTTAACGCTGAGAAATTTCAGCTGTTATTGTACAGAAAAAGTGAGGACCTAAAATCCATGGAATATTATACTCCAAATGGACAGGAAATTCAGAGAAATTCTGAAGCAAAAATATATGGGTTGTAATGACTGATGATGCGAAATTTGAAACACAGAATAAGATTGCAGCAAACAGCAAAGGGATAGGAATATAATGATTCCTCTACTGAAAACACTGATCATACCCAAGTTGGAATACTGCCCGGTCTTAACATCCCCATATAAAAAAGAAAACATTAATCAACTAGAAGGGATTCAGAGAAGCCTCACAGCCAAGATCAATGTGTGCAAAGAACTAAATTACTGGGAAAGGTTTATGCGAATTAAACCTATATTCACTGAAAAGAGAGAGAGAGATACATCATTATTTTTATCCTTGGAAAATAATGGAGAAACTAGTCCCTAATCTTACTCTGAACCCTGTAACTCCTCAAACAGTGGAAAGTAGAAAAGGGAGACTGTGTCGTGTTCCCAAATTAAAGGCTAGACAGGGAACATCCTTACCTGAAAGAAGTAGTTTTGTTGTGAGAGGACCAAAACTGTTTAATCAGCTGCCCAAAAACCTAAGGAACACGAATGGTGTTGCAGTGGACATCTTCAAAAAAAGATTAGACGTCTGGCTCAGAACAATCCCCGATGAACCGGGCGTACCTGCCTATGTTTGGTGGAGAGTACAAGGAACCACTCACTACTTCACCAGGCCAACTCGAGAGTAGGACGACACGCTTGACCCTCGTGAAATGAGGAATCATCGCGGAACATTTGAAAGGTTGAAAGGAAGGTGTGTGTACAACACACACACACACACATATATATATATATATATATATATATATTATATATGCAAAAAGACTCAAACAAGAGAGGAAACTTGGCGAAATAGAAATGGACCTAAAGCAAACATTCATACATAAGACAACGAGGAGGAAAACAAGGTAGCAGAAAACATAAAAAATAACCCAAAATACTTCTACACTTTTGCGAAAAGGAAAATGCAGTGTAAAGAGAGTATTGGACCGTTGATAGACGGGGAGGACGAATACACAAATGACCCGAAAGAAATAAGTGAACTGCTTAGGGAACAATTTAAATCTGTGTTTAGCACCCCGAAGTCCGAGATGGAATTGGAAAACCCAGACGAGTTTTTCGACATTGAAACAGATCAACCAAGAACAAATCCCGGCACAAACCTATTAATGGACTTCGAGTTCACGGAAGGAGATGTAATTACGGCCTTATCACAGATGCGAGACAATTCAGCGCCAGGGCCAGACACATGGAGTGCCACATTTCTGAAGAAATGCAAGAGAGTATTGCAAAACCGCTATACTTACTATGGAGGAAATCACTCGACACAGGACAAATTCCACTCCCCTTAAAGAACGCGAGCATTGCCCCCTATTTAAAGGTGGTAACAGAGCAATGCCCAAAAATTATCGGCCAGTGGCTCTCACCTCACACCTTATAAGTGTTTTGAACGCATAATTAGAGCGAAAACTACCTACTACCTACAAGAAAAACCCAAAATCAACATGGCTTCAGGGCGGGTAGATCATGCCTGTCACAGCTACTAGACCACCAGGAGAAAATATTAGGAACATTGTGTCGAGGACAAAACATTGATGTAATATATACTGATTTTGCTAAAGCCTTCGATAAATGTGACCATGGAATCATAGCACACAAACTTAAGGATACAGGAATTACTGGAAAGCTAGGAAGGTGGATATTTAATTTCTTGACGCAAAGAACGCAAAGAGTGTGGTAAACGGAATTAAATCGGAAGTCTCGGAAGTCGTGAGCTCTGTCCCACAAGGGACAGTATTAGCTCCCTTGCTGTTCATAATAATGATTGCAGATATTGATGCAGATATTACAGTATTGTATCATGCTTCGCAGATGACACAAAGATATGTAAGGAAATATTGACGAAGATGACATAAGAAAACTACAAAACGACATTGAAACATTATTCCAGTGGGCAGAAGACAACAATATGAAGTTCAACGAAGAAAAATTCCAACTTCTAAGATATGGTAATAACAAAGAGCTACAGAAAAAAGGGTACAAACTCCGCAAGCCAAACAGATAACACCAAATCCACAAGTCAGGGATCTTGGAGTAATAATGTCGTCGGATGCAGAATTCAGAGAGCACTATAAAATCAAAATCACAACGGCTAGAAAAATAATGGGAATCATCTGGAGGAGCTTCCGCAGCAGAAAAGCAAACATCATGCTCAAATTATGGAAGAGTCTAGTCCTACCATAATAATTGAGTATTGCTCAGTACTCACAGCCCACAGAAAAAAAGACATTGCGAGCATTGAAGCTATACAAGGACTTTTACGTCTAAGATAGAGGAAACGGAAGGTGAAGACTACTGGTATCGACTACAATCCCTGGAACTCTACTCTCTTGAAAGAAGGCGTGAGCGGTACACAATAATATACATATGGAACATACTTGAGGGCTCTGTCCCTAACCTCAGAAATGAAAGAAACAAACTGGAATGAGAGAAGAGGCCAGATTTTGTACGGTCCCAGGTGCGGTGGGACAAGCCATGAAAACGAGATGGAAAATACCCTCAGAATAAGGGCCCAAAGCTTTTCAATGTCCTTCCAAAAGAAGTGAGGAATCTCCAGCACACACCAACCTGAATAACTTCAAGAACCAGCTGGACAGATTCTTGTGCAAAGTCCCTGACCAGCCATGCGTGGCTGGCTACGAGGGCAGGAGGCGATCAGAGAGCAATTCCTCCTTCACCAAGTCCCGCAAATGAGCGGGATGTTGCAGAAGGGTCGACCGCAGGTCGATCCTGAACCGTCGTTCAAACTCAACAAAAAATAACAAAAGTAAGTAAAGTAATATATATATATATAGATATAATTATTATATATATATATATATATAGTAAACTCTTGTCCAAGCGCGGGTGTTAGGTTCCTCAATAAGAACGGCGCGTTGGGTAAATCCGTGTTGGACAAACTTAATACCTTATGGGATAAATGGGAATACGTGAACACGGCCGCGTAAAGTCTCCCATTAATACTTAGATACATAGATTTTTTATTCACACATAAAATTTCCCCCACCTATATTGTATATGAAATAAACATAATAAAATCATAGACTGATGATATTTACATATGATAAATAAAAATATATTAAATAAAATAGCACGCATCTTTTCTTCACTCTTTCGGATGGTGCGTATGATAGACTCATTCACGTGATACTCGCGGCCAAGTGATGTTATGCTCATACCACTACGCAGTTTATCGAGAATCTTTATTTTTTCGGCTAATGTCTTAACCTTACGACTTTTCTTCTTTTCACTATCATTTGCAGATGCTTTACGTTTTGGTGCCATACTACTGCCTAAGGGTAATAGTAAAACAACGGCAAAATACGATAAAAACAATCCAACACAACTTCACTGAACTTAACCCGGTAGCGGAACTGAGACAAAGGGTGATGCGAGGGGTGACGCGAGAGGGAGGAGATGCGGGAGTGTTGGAGAGTGTAGGAGAAAACACTAGAGCGCGCATTGGCACGCGTACAGTACTACTGTATTAGAGTGTGTTTGGCGGCCCGTTATAATCAAATTTTCCGCTTTCGGCTAGTAATTGTTCGCATTTATTTTTTCCATGTATAAGCAAATTCGCGCTGACAAGCACACGTTGGACGAGGTATATATATATATATATATATATATATATATATATATAATTATACAGGGTGTCCATAAATTATATTTACAAACTCAATTGGAATTTATAAAGATAATTTATGTATCATACAACTGACATATATATACAGGGCGTCCCAAAAAATGTATACACACTTTAAATAATTATAAAGGCAGTGTTTATTAAAATACATTTCATTTTCAAAATGTAATAGAATCTACAGACATTATTTAATTGTTTTGTCAACGCCTGTTTTCAAACTGACGTCCGTTCTGGTCCAGGCACTGCTGATAACGCGAAGCAATGGAATCGCAAACATCACGAAACATTTCGTTTGGTATTTGTGTGCATTCTCGTTCAATGGCTGCTCTCAATTCAGCGACTGTTGCAGGTTTTATAGCGTAGACTTTGTCTTTTAAGTATCCCCATAAAAAAAAGTCTAGTGGTGTGAGGTCTGGTGAACGCGGAGGGTATTCTACTAAAACCCCTTCGTCCAATCCACATCCACATCGTGCCAAGTACCACTCGCAATACTCCACTCTTCGGTCCGGATCATCTTCATTAATAGCATGGACTAATCTGGAATGTAACTTTTCCATTGACAGCGCTTCAAAATGCGTTGGACAGACGATTCTGAAATTCCTACCTCACGACTCGCTTGCCGCACAGATTTTCTTGGACTTTGGTGATACGTTTCCAGTACTCGTTCTTGCTTTGTGGGGCTTGTCGATGTCCGTGGTCTTCCGGAACGCTTCTTGTGGACATTCTGAACAGTTCCATCGGCTTCAAACTTATCTCTAATTCGAGTGATGGTAAGTCGCGTTGGTGGATCTGTTTGAAACTCCCTCCTAAACTGTCTTTGCACTTCAACTGCGTTTTCACACTTCCAGTAGCATTTTAGAATGAATTTCCTTTGTTCAAAGCTTAGCCTGACTGCCATTATTAATTCTAATGGTTTAACTTGGAAAGAAAGAAACATCAGTTGAGCTATCAGCTGTTAAAGTGTGTATACATTTTTTTGGGACGCCCTGTATATGCAGGGTGTAACAAAAGTCCGTTCTTATAAGGAAATAAGATATAACAGAATTGAACGAGAAAATAGTTTTAACTATACATTACAAACAATACAATCAACTTAACAATTACTCCATTACATGCTGAAATTGTATTCCATACAATTTCACGTAATACATACAAACTCATCACGATCATTTCTGTTATATCTTATTTCCCTATGAGAACGGACTTTTGTTACATACTGTATACGCACCTCGCTGGTGTAGTGGTTAGCATCGCTGTCTACGAGTCCACCGTCCCGGGCTCGATTCTCAGTGACGGTAGGCGGCGTGCAGCTAACCCAGCTGTCAATTATTCGTTTCATATATCTATAATATATAAAATCTTTTTGGTAAAGCTTAAGAATGATGTCAGGTGATAGCGTATGGTAATAATACCCCTTTAAAATCCTTCCACACAACAAAAATTGGTTGGTAGATAAATGGGTACCCTGGGTAGCCTAGTGGTTAAGACGCTGGGTTGCTGATCGGGTGGCCTTCGTTCAGAATGAACAATTTGGATGGAAGCAAAACCAAGGTTAACCAAGGTATTACGGAGGAGATATAGCAACTGCTTACCAGTACTCAAAGATGGAACGTATGACGAATCTCAATCAGTAACTTTTGTTTGTCCCTTTTCACAGAATCATCAGAAAATAAATTAAAAACCTTTTTATTTAAACAACAAAAAATTACATGACTTGATTCGATGTTAAAAGGATGCAGTTTGTTTTAAATTTACTGTGTGTGTGTGGTGTGTGTGTGTGTGTGTGGTGTGTGTAGGTGTGTGTGTGTGTGTGTGTGTATACTTTCCATTCGTAATACATATATAGTAAAGTAACCTATTTTCTATGAGTAACGTACAGAAAAAGATGAGTCACAATTAATAAGGAAGAGCTTTTTGAGTCACTGAATTTTTGTGTTTATCTCCATCCATTTGAGTCACTCGTGACGTTACAAGGGGGCGGAGCGATACTGACGGTTCTAAATTATGATTGACAAGTAATACTATACGAGTGTGTCTATATATATTTATATATATAATCTTTTTGGTAAAGCTTACGAGTAGTGATGTCAGGTGATAGCGTATGGTAATAATACCCCTTTAAAAAAAGGTGTCAGCAGGACAAGAACAGAATTTTTCTAATTTCGAAAGGCACTGCACACTTCGTAAATACAGCGGGAGATGTTATCGTTTCAAAATGAATGCTCAAGAGTAAATTTTAAAATTTTTATTTAAAATTTGTACTCCTTAACATTAATTTAACTGGATAATTGTTCAGTGTTGTTAATTTCACTATTAATACTATCACTAATACTACTAATGTTTTATATATATACAGTATATATATATATATAATATATATAATTTTGTTTTGAAATTTGTACGGTGACATTTAACCTATTAAATATTCTCACCATCTGCATCCCTTTCAGCCAATCAAAAGGAAGCTTTCATTCCAAACACCTTGTCATAGGTTTTTCCTCCCAAAGTTATTGCACTCTGTTCTTATAAATATGAAGTGGCTTATATATATATATATATATATAATATATATATATATATATATACATAAATGATACTATATATATATATATATATATATATAGTATCATTTATGTAATCGATTGATTTGGTTCTTGAAACCCGACACCATATGCATTTAAACAATTATATTATGGTCCATGTCTCTTGCACAAAACAAGAAATTTAACATTCAAACAAATACAAAGATGTTGAAACACGCAAAAACACGTAAGAACAAGTTTGTATAGACAAAAGAGAAGTTCAAGTTAAAATATGTATTTATACTTTTACAACAACAAAAAAATCGAATATTTTGGCAATAAAAACTTTAATTTTTTTTTTTTTTTTCTGTCTTTAATTCAGAATTTTTTTTTTTCCCCCCCTTATTTTCGGAGGATATAAAATAGACCCCATTAATTACCGTTAATATGTAATTTGCGGACTCGAAAAATGATTTATTTCGTGTTTGTGTACAATTAAGTTGGCGTTTCGTCAGATGGCTGAATAGACATACCTTGGACGCCGCGCTCTTTTCTTTTTTCTTCATACGCATTGTGTAAGTGTCTGGATAGGGCTGGCTCTTAAATATTCATTTAAATGAATACCAAAATAAATAATTTTATTAACATTTCGTTTCGTTTTATATATATATATATATATATATATATATATACACACTCAAACAAATTTAACATCATTTACAATAAATTTTAAGCTCAGCAGCTGACGCTACACTCATACATACGCATATATATATATATATATATATTATATATATATATATATATTATATATATATATATATACAGGGTGACCCAAAAGCCTGTTTCCTCTAAAAAAATTAGAATGCGTTGGGGCAACAGACCTTTGGGCCACCCTGTATATATATATATATATATATATATATATATATATATATATGTGTGTGTGTGTGTTGTGTGTGTGTGTGTGTGTGTGTGTGTGTGAGAGAGGACGAAAAGGCCTACGTAGACAATGTTTTCAGGCTAAGATAAACAAAAGAGAATTGTAACCTTGAATTTATTTGTGAGCAAAGTTTGTTTCTCGCTTATTTTTAGAGCAAAAGTAAATTTTTATATTTTTTTTATCTTCTTGCATTTCTGTTCTAAATTACCATATATAATGATCGTACGCAACTGTATAGTCGCATAACTGTATACCTTTAATACAGTTTCAATATCTCATACGTATACATACATTAACTATTATTAAATATATATATATATACATATATATATTTATAATATATATATATATTATATATATATATATATAATTATATACGTACGTACAAATACAGGAGAAACAAAACAAAAAATAAATGCGCGTTTTATGAATACTTTAAAGATGCGACACATAAACGAACCCCCCCCCAAAAGGGTTTGTTTAAATAATTTTCTACACATTTGATTTAATCTACGCACCACTTCTTATTACCCAAAAAAGAAAAAAAAGAAAAAAAAAAAAAAAATGCAAAAAGTTGTTAAATTAACTGTAGTTAACTTTTAATAATTAAGATAATTATTTTGTTCTTACTTAAATTTAATCGCGTAATTCGCCATTTTTGTTAATTATCATCAAATAAAAATCAACAAAATGCTTTTCGCGATCATTCTCGAAACTCTCAAAAGAAGAAAGAGAGAAATAAATAAACTCTCACCGTCCGTACATCAATTGGGTTATACGTTCATTCATATACAGTCATGATATGTATGTAACACACGAATTCACACACACACACACACATATATACATATATATATATATATACACACTTTATTTACTTTGGTTGGGTTTGAACAACTGTTCATGGTCGACTTATGTTCGACCCCCCTGTAGCAATCCTCGTCATTTGGGGAATTTGATGAAGGAGGGATTTGCTTTGAACTTTCTGAAAAAAAAAATATATATATATATATATATATATATATCGAATCAGTAAAGTACATCATCATGGAGATGAAAAAAATTTTAGTCAGTAAACTTCGCATATATATATATATATATATATATATATATATATAGAGTGTCCTTGAATATTTTAGCAGTTTATTTACTCTTTACTGGGATTATAGTTGACAAATATTCAAGAACGGTATAAAAGAATTGTCTAAATGAATTTTCTCTCTCTCTCTCTCTCTCTTGTTGTTGTCGCGGATCTAGAACCTCAGTCTTAGTATAATATAAATATTATATAACTCTGCCAAACACTAAGCTGCCGTACGTCTGGTACCGTGGTTGCTAAAGATTCACCGACGATTCAGGTTCGACTATCGTTATTGACAGAAATTATGACTTCCGAGTTTTACAATTATGTTTATTTATAATTGTAATTACAATATTATATATATATATATATATATATATATATATATATATATATGGCTGGTTACGAGGGCAAGAAGAGATCAGACAGCAATTCCCTCCTTCACCAAATCCCGCAAATGAGGCGGGATGCTGCAGAGGGGTCGATCCTGAACCGTCATTCGAACTCACATAAAGTAATATATATATATATTATATATATATATATATTATATATATATATATATCGGCCTTGTTTGTGGACCTCATTCATGTGATCTGTTAAATAATATGTTATCAGTTATTTATTCGTATCAGCGAATGTAATTTAATTTTATGAAGATAAGACAACAAATACAGTCATTTAAACAATTATTTTTACTTTATTTCTAGTGGAATGATACACACACACACACACATATTATATAATATATTGAATTTTATAAAATGGAATATTAAAAGTCTGAATTAAGATATTAGGGGTATACTTTGGCAAAACGAAGTCTTTATATCACATTATACCCACATTCATGCCCATTGAAATTGTCTATCTTATCGTGGCCATTTAATTCAAGTTTTGTAGAAGAGACATGCGATCTCTCTCTCTCTCTCTCTCTCTCTCTCTGTCTATTCATTTTCGTTATTGTTATACAGTGAATTATTATTATTATTATTATCAGTATTATTACTATTAGTATCAGTGATTAAGTTCAGGAAGTGGCACAGTGCTCATTGCAAGTAATGCAGCCCATTACGATAACACCCGGGATAGTATCACGATCGAGAGTCGAACCAAAATTGGTCGAACCCTCGTACTGACTGTCATCAATTCGCTTGTGGGAAAACGGTGTTCATTGCAAGTAATGCAGCCCATTACGATAACACCCGGGATAGTATCACCATCGAGAGTCGAACCAAAATTGGTCGAACCCTCGTACTGAATGTCATCAATTCGCTTGTGGGAAAACGGTGTTCATTGCAAGTAATGCAGCCCATTACGATAACACCCGGGATAGTATCACCATCGAGAGTCGAACCAAAATTGGTCGAACCCTCGTACTGAATGTCATCAATTCGCTTGTGGGAAAACGGTGTTCATTGCAAGTAATGCAGCCCATTACGATAACACCCGGGATAGTATCACCATCGAGAGTCGAACCAAAATTGGTCGAACCCTCGTACTGAATGTCATCAATTCGCTTGTGGGAAAACGGTGTTACCTACTAAACCACGGGAGGTATGGTAGCCATTTCTATTTTTTTAATTTGTTTCATTGGTAAAATATTTGTTCTTTATATTGATTGGGATATAGGGTAGGGTATTGGGATTGATAGGGATATTTGGGTATTTGATTCAGATAGGGTAGATCAGGGCATAGTAGGGCATTGTAGAGCATATCATTTTCGGGTTTATTTACTTACTTTTTATTTTTTTTTTCAAAATTTAGGTGGTGAAAGTGAGGTTCTACGACTCATTACCCCATTAGTGCCCAGTGTCACTTTACTAATTTTGTTCTGGTTAACGCCAGACGATTTTTATTCAGTTTTCGGAAAGACCTCCGGGCACTAATGGGTTAATTCGGGAATGAATCATGGTTTTTATATATATTTTACAGTAAGATTGACAAAAAGTGGATATTGACCTAACCTAATCTAACCTAGGTTAGGTTATTATCTACTTTTCGTCAATTTTGTATCTTGGTATAAATTACGCGAATTTACTGAAAATTTCAGGGATTTAATGAAATTACTAGTTTCACAATCTTATGTATGTAAGCATATATATATATATATACACACAAAAAAAATTAAAATAAATAAAATATATATATATATATTATACAGTATATATATATTATATATATATATATATATTATATATATATATATATATATATATATATATATTATATATATATTTATTTATTTATTTGCGAGTAAAAAAGGCGTATCTTCCTTTTTCTTTTGAAATTAAGTTCAATATTACTTTAGTTATTTATAATTATCGAATATCGATTAGATAGAAGCGATTTGTTTATAAAAAGAGAATCTGTCCTCATCTTTTTTTTTTACCCATGATTGAAAACACAATACTGAAATATTAAAATTAGAACAAACACTACAATGAAAATTTATTTATATATATATATATAGGGGGACGACGAGGA
This sequence comes from Bathynomus jamesi, assembly GCA_023014485.1. Taxonomy (NCBI): domain Eukaryota; kingdom Metazoa; phylum Arthropoda; class Malacostraca; order Isopoda; family Cirolanidae; genus Bathynomus; species Bathynomus jamesi. The sequence goes on along the minus strand of JAJOZX010007733.1, from coordinate 81,006 downwards.
GGGGCGACAAGCTTGACTTCCGTGAAATGAGGAATCATCGCACGGAACATTTGAAATATATATATATATATGTTACGGGTTTTTTACGAAATCGGTCTTTTTGCAAATTCTCCGGTCAGTTTACAAAGAAATCAAAGCAATAGTAATTTTACAAAATTGCTTTAAATGTTTGATAATTTTGCAAAAACGCACAAAAATCGGTCAATTTGCAAAATCACCAATAATTAATCTTGTCAGTGTATTTGCAAAATCTCTTGTTCTAATACTATAGAACCTTCTAGCTCCTAACCTAACCTAACCTAACCAACAGTGTAATTGTGGTTAGGTTAGGTGGATCTTATTAAAAATTTGGACTGTGTCAAATGTTTTTGAAAATTTTGTCACTAGTACAGTTTTTTATGCTGATTCAATTGACCTAACCGGACATTCAGTTGACCTAACCGGGCATTCAATTGACCGGGGAACATTAATAACAACAAAAATTACTGTTTATGCGAGTTCGTATGGAGAAGCTGGCAGTATTCCTGCAAACAAACGCCAATAAAATGTTAAATATTTATTTCCGCAAAAAATGAGTTGCATATTTAGAATCAGCAGAAAAAACTGTACTAGTGACAAAATTTTCAAAAACATTTGACACAGTCCAAATTTTTAATAAGATCCACCTAACCTAACCACAATGACACTGTTGGTTAGGTTAGGTTAGGTTAGGAGCTAGAAGGTTCTACAGTATTAGAACAAGAGATTTTGCAAATACACCAACAAGATTATTGGTGATTTTGCAAATTGACCGATTTTTGTGTTTTTTGCAAATTGACCGATTTTTGTGTGTTTTTGCAAAATTATCAAACATTTAAGGTCATTTTGTAAAATTACTATTGTTTTGGTTTCTTTGCAAACTGACCGAAGAATTTGCAAAAAGACCGATTTCGCAAAAAAAAACGTATATATATATATATATATATATATATATATATATATATGTCACGTGTTACTTTCGTGAAATAATTTTCATATATATATATATACACATAGGCCTAATTTTTTTAAAATCTACACTTAAACGGTTTCCGGAATTTTCAGGGTGTATTTTAGAAAACCCAATTTCCTTAAAAATCAATAGGAGGAGGGATGGGGTGGGGTGGGAGTGAGGGGTGGGAGTTAGGATTAAAAAAGTGGACGTTTTGCGTATTTAACTCGAAAATCATATGCCCGAGCTATTGGCTAGATTAGGTCATGTTACGGGTCATGCAGGTTGCTATATTCAACATAGATAATTATACATACATACATACATACATATATATAACCTTTGGTTAGTTTCCGCCCGAATTGTTCATTCTGACGAAGGTCAAGCTTTTCACTCCACCTTAGACCTACAGTTTAACGTGGAATCCGAACCACACCTCATCAGCAGCCCAGCGTCTTAACCACTAGGCCACCTAGGGTACCCATTTATCTACCAACCACTTTCTTTATTGTGTGGAAGGATGAACAGCTGGGTTTTGCTGTGCGCCGGCTGCCGTCGGGTCTCGAACCCGGGGCCGATGGATTCATAGTCAGCGACGTTAACCACTACACCACTACATATATATATATATATATATATATATATATATATATAATAAAGTAAATACATTATAAAGACCATTTTTCTATGCTGAAATTATTTTTGCAAAATACTACCCTTAAATACGATGTATTTCCTTTAAAATTCTCACGGTTCACCTGTCCAAAGAGATGATTAAAATCCTTTTCCCAATCGATCATCATTGCTCGTAGAAATCCATCCTCTCTCTCTCTCTCTCTCTCTCTCTCGAACGGAAGTCCGGAGAGGAAGAGAGAGAGGAGAAAGAGTCGTCTCTTCCCACGAGAAGGCTTAATTAAAGTCTTGCACCTGATCAGAGACAGGTAAATTCCTCTTTCTTTCATGTGTGTAAAGACGAGAGGAACTTATATTATATATATATATATATGTGTGTGTGTGTTTGTGACTCTGTGTGTGTGTGCATAAGAGTAGAATTTTCAGGCTTTTGGAGCCTTCCATTAAATTGTTATACATAAATGTTAAGTATGAATTAGGTTTTATTTTTACTGAAATAAGGGACGACGGTTCATGAGGGGATGAACGTTGGTTTTAGTTGTGGAATTTATGCATTTTTATATTTAAGGAATTATTCATTAAAATTTGTCATTATTTACTCATTCATTTGGGCACGAAATAGAAGTTTTTTTAAATAAATACCACAGTATTTTTAGACCCCACATACAGACACATACACACACACACACACACACACACACACCACACACACACACACACACACATATATATATATATAAAATTTAAAACATATAGTGTATTACATTTAACCCTTTTAGACCTAGCTACGTTCGCCGTATGATCTTAATTTTCACGTCCACATTTGAATGGGCATAAAAGAAACGCTGTCTGTGAGACATACACTGGCGCTCAAAAGTATTCGTACAGATAAATATTTCAGTTATATTCGTCGTTATCTTTTGTATCATGCATTCAGGAGCGGACTGACAGCAACCTGTGCCCTCGGACATAATGAGGTTCTGGGCCCCTTGAAATCCGATTTTTTTTCATATTACAGTTCGATTTGACACTTGACACAATTAAAAACACTCTCACTGTTTTATGACGACTGCGAGCCGGGTCCGCCAAGCCCCCTAATGGCCCGGGCTCTCGGTCCATGCCCGATTGCCCGACCGCTCAGTCCGCCCCTGCATGCATTGGATAGTTACGAAAAGTTTACCATTCGTTTGGACATTTATTTACAAATTTATTTAATACTTCGTGTGTCCACCTTAGACTTGGCTCTTTATTGATTAGAGACTGTTGGCAATTCTGAGTTATAGGATTTTTTCTGTGAATCTTCATGGAAGACGGATGACTGTACAAGCCATTAGCAAGAAGTGGGATCGCCGTGGTAAAGAGCGGTTTACAGAGCTAAAGAGATGTTATTTCTGCACACGAGTCTGGTAAGAGTTATAGTAAGATAAGAGAAGAACTTCGAATTCCAATTCCATTTACGATGGTTGCTGCAGTTATAAGGAAATGGAAAGGCTTTGGAACAACCAAAACTCTACCAAGGTATGGACGATCTTGCAAGATTTCAGAACGTACACCTAGAGGTCACCACGAGTGACTGCGGTAATATTTACCAAACATAAGACTGTCTAAGAGCGCTGTTCATCCCTCAACTGTACGTCATACTTTGAGAAAGGATGGTCTGCATGGGAGAGTTGCAGGAAGGAAACCTTTGCTACGAAAAGCGCACAAAGAAATTCGTTTAAAGTAGGCCAAGGATCATCAAAATGATGGATTTGCATTCTGGAAGAAAGTTCTCTGGACAGACGAAACCAAATTTGAATTATTCGGGAACAACGAACAACGGTATGTTTGGCGAAAATCAAATACTGCATTCGAGGAAAAAAAAAAACCTTCCTCCGGTTCAATATGGTGGTGGTAGTTTGCTTCTTTGGGGATGCTTTAGTGTTTCTGGTCCAGGAAAACTTGTTGTCATCAATAGAATCTTGAATTCGAAGAAATATCAGGAAAATTTAGAGAAAAATGTATTGCTTTCAGTTCGGGAGTTGAGAATGGGTCGCATTTGGGTACTGCAACAAGATAATAATCCAAAAGATATAAGAGCATCATGAAATAGCTTGAACAAAAGCATTTCAAGCTTCTCAAGTGACCCAGTCAAAGCCCAGATCTCAATTTAATCGAGAATTTATGGTTTGATTTGAAAAAAGGTGTCCGCAAGAGAAACACTTGGAATCTGAATGAATTGCAACAATTTTCTTTAGAAGAATGAGTTAAAATTTCTAGAGATATGTCGAAACCTTGCAGAAAAATACCCAAAACGAATCATTGAAGTCATTCAAGCAAAAGGTGGATACACAAAGTATTAAATAGTTTTGTTGGTAAATGTACAAAAAAATTTGCATTTTAACTTCTTTTTTTTTTCATTTTTCTCAAATTCTTTGATGTTTTACATTATATGATGGAGTTTAACTAATTTTTTTAATATTTTTTTAATTATCTATGAATGATACAAAACATAAGGATGAATATAACTGAAATATTTCTCTGTACGAATACTTATGAACGCCATTGTACATTCCGCCAGTGCGTGCAGTACTGAAAGGGTTAATTGCAAAATCAGATTCTTAAGGCCTCAGGTTCTCTTGCCAGAGGTGGTAGTAAATTTATGTAAATATATACTCTGATGCGAATTTCTTGACTAACTTATCCTTGGTACGATTAAAAAAATACTTTTTGAGATATTTTTATTTTAAAAACCCAAAATACCTCAGAAACACCCTGCTAGAACCAATAAACTTGTGCAGTAGCGGATTTATCACCCCATTAGTTTTTAGTACTTCATCAAACTGCATGGTATGCTTCTGAAGTGGGATATCCCTTGAGACTTATAGTAAAACCAACACACACACACACACACACACACACACACACACATATCCGCGCGCCATAAATAAACCCACAAAACCCCAAAGCGTGCGAAGATGATTGAAGAGTTGTACGGAAACAAAAACCGTATTTAATGAGAAAAGACAAAAAATACTGTATGTGCGGAAATGTAGCGTACGGAAGCGCCTGTACCGTATTGTTACGTTCATGACACAAGGATATACAGGAATATGTATCTGTATATATACACAGGTGTATTAAATTAAATTGTACGGAAGCACCTGTCCAATCGTGCATGGCCAGGTGGACAGGTGGTGTGGACAGTGTCCTGCAGTATGAGGGCGTAACCTAGAATGGAGCAAGTTAACTGTGAAATTAGAAGAACGGTATTTAAATATTTGTTAGGGAGAATAGACTAATTTTTAAACAATGGCAGAGTGTTACGCGCAACATCATAAATATTAAATGTATCTGAAATAATGTATTTTAAAAATAAATATGACGCCCTCTGTATATGTATTTACGGTAAATTACGGCTTTTTACACCATCAATGAATGCGTGAACGAAAGTTACGAAATATGTTAATAAAAAAAAAATTAATGACGAATAACAGTTTATGAACGGGTGTTAAAATTATTTTTCAAATTTAAATAGCTTTTGAATACGTGACCTATATACGGCGGGGTGGGCCAGGCTAAAGAGGTACCATTCTGTTTTAAAAAGTTGAATAAAACCTCTTTTTCTTGGTTACCCTGTATAAGTGATGTATACGAATGAATGACGTGCTTTTTATAAAGGTTGTAAAAATGAAGCTCTTTGTGGACACACACACACACACACCACACACACACACAAACTCAGAATGGTCCCCTGAGAAACTTATATGTTAAACACAGACCGTGCATGGAACAAGGAACTCTTCAGGGAAATTACACCCACTATAGTTCGAATAAGTAATGATAAATGACAATACTATAGTTTTTTCTTTTTCATGATGTTAGCCCGACGTGGGCAACGGGTACTCGCAAAGAGGTCCCAAAAAATATAGCTTCCTCACCAGCTATCTGCAAAGCAGACAGGATCCCTAGATCCTGCAAAGCTGGATCCTGTCTGCTTTGCAGATAGCTGGTGAGGGAAGCTATATTATGGGACCTCTTGCGAGTGACCCGTTGCCCACGTCGGGCTAACATCATGAAAAGAAAAAAAACTATAGTATTTGTCATTTACATTACTTATTCGAACTATAGTGGATGTAATTTCCCAGAAGAGTTCCTTGTTCCATGCACGGTCTGTGTTTAACATATATATATAATATATATATAGATATATATATATATAATAATATATATATATATATATATATATATATAAGCAAACAACCACAGGGAAAAGAAACACGAAGTCGAGCGCTTTCGTGATATATTCACATTTCAATGTGAATATATCACGAAAGCGCTCGGACTTCGTGTTTCCTTTCCCTGTGGTTGTTTGCTTATTAATAAGATCACGTGTTATTCTGTGATTTTAGTGATATATATAATATATATATATATATATATATATATGTAGGAATTCGGACAGCACTAAATGAGGTTTTGTATAGTAGGCCTATATAGGTGTGTCAAAAGTTGTAAATAGTTTTATTTTTTATTGCATTGGAACTAGTATTGATATAAGTTTTGCTTTGTTTCGAATAATATTTGGACCCCTTATATTTTAAGTCATGAGCAAGTGGACCAGGGATTTTCGGTCCGAAGCTCCCTCGGAAGAAAACAACCTTCCCTGGCTGCTCCCGAAGTTAGATGAAAGACTCCAACTGCAACTGCGAATTGGACCATTCAGCAACGCGCTCCGTTCGTGTACCCAAACGCTCATGAAAACTTGAAGTAGCAAAAAGTAGAAGACGAAAGAAAAAACGATACCGTTCCAAATGTAGTCTGACTTTGGACTTAAACGAGTATAACGGTAATAAGATAGCTTTACTCGATATCTTTACCGTACTCGAAATTTTGGGATATAAAACTCAATATTTCATTAGCTTTCTTACTGGCTTCGACGCGATGCTTTGAAAACTTTAAGTCTTTCGTAACTATAGCACCTAAATCTCTTTCCTCTGTAATGAAATAAGGTCTTTACCCGTCATACAATAACTAGCAGGTTGTTCGCGAGCCGATATGCATTACTTTGAATTTATCGACATTAAATTTCATCTGCCATTTATCCGAACAATCAACGACTTTATTAAGGTCATTTTGTTACGACCCTCTATCGAGTCTACTATACACAAATTTCGAAATTTTACTAATTAAATTAATATCGATATCATTTACGTATACAGTGAAGAAGACTGGCTCCAACACAGCTCCCTGAGTGACCCAACTTGCCCAGTCCTTCTTAGATCCATTTATTACAACTCTGTTTTCTGTCTATTAACCAGTTCTCAATCTATTCTAAATAAGTTACTCGTAATACCATGCACCTTAATTTTTTTGAATAGTTGTTTATGCGAACCGTATCGAATGGCTTCGCAAAATCTAAATACACAAACATCCACCACTCAATGTGATCGTATATATATTTATATGTCGTGAACGAATTCCAATAAACTGGTTAGACACGAACTTTATCTACGGAAACCGTGTTGACTGTTTCTAATCAGATTATACCTTAAAGATGATTAACTATTCTATCACGTATTATTGATTCTAAAAGTTTATCAGGTCGAATTTAAGCTAATCGGCCTGTAATTGCCCGCCAAGTTTTATATCGCCCACTCCCACCCGCCCGCTACATTTTTATCAAATCCAAAATATTAAGATTTATATTCATTATTTAAACTAAAAAAGACCCTTTTTCAAAACATATCCTTATCCTGTATTATTCCTTCATCCACCCACATTTATTATATTGCATTACAGCATGGGGTACTCAAAGAAAATATATCAGTAAAACATCATCTTGAAAGTCATTCATATACTAAAATGTCTGCGACCCCTCTCAAATAATGAAAACAAAGTCACACTTCCCTATTCCCTAATGTTTAAAGAGCTAAATATTTTAAATTAAATGAACTGTACAATGAACTGTACAATGAACTGTACAAATCCAATGTTGCTGCCAGTATGTTCAGCGTTATTAATAAAATCAACATATAACACTGATTCAAAGAGCAATCACCATCCCCCCTATCAAATACATCATCATCATAACACGACTCCCCAGAGATTTGTATCCGCAAACCAAACTATACAATGGAACTGCAGAAAATACACTCTTTCAAAGGAATGCAATTCTCATGAATATTAGACAGGCTTAGTTATTAACCTTTGGTTAGCTTCCGCCCGAATTGTTCATTCTGACGAAGGTCAAGCTTTTCACTCCCACCTAGGAATCCGAACCACGCCCCACCAGCAGCCCAGCGTCTTAACACTAGGCCACCCATTTAACTACAACCACTTTCTTTATTGCGTGGAAGGATGAACAACTAGGTTTTGCTGCGCACCGGCTGCCGTCACCGGGTCTCGAACCCGGGGCCGATGGATTCGTAGTTAGCGACGCTAACTACTACACCACCGGGTACTGAATACATTTCACAAATCACTAAAGAAGTACCATACTTTATTAGCTCCTACTGAGGTATAGTTCACTACTACAGTACTACATTTTTGCCATAAGTAATTAAGTTTCCATTTTATAACTATCTAAAATATGCTAATTTCATTAAGCAATTTTAATTCCATATTTATCCTAATTTTTTTTTTTGTATTAGGCGTCATTTATTTTCTACTAAATATATATTTAACAATTTTATTAAAAATTGTATAAAATAATCAAACTTTTGTAAATTTTTACCTTTTCTTATTATATTATTATTATTATTATTATTATTATTATTATTATTTATGTAAAAATAAAGTGAACGCCATTAATTTTGCCTAAAGGCTTCCATGCTTCCAACGGCATATTCAGATTAGAATATTGTGAATATATTAATGCCATATCAGATATCTAAATCGTATACAAAAAAATATGAAAATTATTGCAAAACTTTATGTAACTTTTTCTGAATAAAATATTTTGTTTGTTTATTTAAAAAACGGAATAATATTTGCCAACTAAAAAAAAAATGTCAGACGGTACAATTCCTCCTCCACCAACATTTTGTTAAAAAGTTTAACGAGAAGACTTTTTCATTTCCCTCAAATACTTTTAAGCTAAAACGAATGGGAACCAAACAACTTACCAATATTTTATTTATGTAATGCAAAAACCTTCTCCTTATCTACACTTACAATACTAGTTAACATTAATTCATAATTGAGGCTAAACATAAATCGTGTTTCTGGAAAGTTCGATACATCTTCCACTGTAAACACTTGAACAAAGTAGTCATATGATTTATACATAAGTTCTTTCGTTTATTACCGTTTATTAAGTTTCCACAGGCATCTTAATATTGGCCCCAATGGTCTCCCTACTTGGATTTTTATTATTAAACATAAAACAATAACATTAGCATAACATAGCAATTAGCATAAAACGTTTTCGGTCCCTCTTTGCGTGATTTTGCAAGAACTAACTCGTATTCACGCTTTGTTTTTTGTTCTTTTTTGTTTTTTAACTTCTTTTTTAATACACCTTCTCAGCAAAACATACTTGAGTGTAATTTGGCTGATGAGAGTTTTCGCGCTTCTACTTTTTATAGACGCTATCCGATCTCCACTGAAACGTTTTATTTTATAACACACACACACATATATATATATGATGCAAACCCACAAGGAAAAAGAAAAATGATTTCAAGGCCTTTCGTGTATTCAGAAGTACACCTCGTCAGGGAATGAAGGGTGGAGGCAAGATGACCAAAAATATATACAACGGGACAAAAAAACATAAAGAGTAACACAAGATTAACTAGAGTTGATTAGAGGCAAAAGGTATTTTAACAGGATATTGTCAATTTTATACATTCCCGCACTTTTATTGAAATATTTTTAAAATGGATAAATGCACATTCTAGAATATTTCTTTCGATTATATCTGTGTTTTTAACGAGAGCTTTAGAACTATCCCACTTAATACTATGATTACATCTATACATATGGTTAAACAATGCATTAGAATTATTTGCTGTTCTACACGCATATTTATGCTGTTTTACCCTAATATCTAACGTTCTATCCGTTTCGCCTACATATACTACAGTAAGTCACATTGTGCACAACTGATCGAATACACACAACCAACCAGATTATCCGGACTATTCTTTATTAAGCGTGATTTAACAGTATTATTATATTTAAAGACTACATTGATATCAATTGCTTTTAGTAAAGTCGGAAGATATTGAAAATTTACATGGTAAGGTAGGCTAAGGATATTTTTACGCTCAAATTCCTTTACAGTTACATTATTATAATATCTATTCTTAGCTTTTCTAAGGCAGTTATCTAAAAATGAAATAGGGTAACACAATTTAGTACCAATATTCATGATATTGCATAACTCGGAATCTAAAAATTCAGGACTGACAACTCTCAATGCTCTAAGAAACATAGCAGAGAAAATAGAAGATTTAATCGCGGGATGATGGTCAGAATAAAAATGTACATAAGAGTTATTATTAGTAGGCTTACGATAAACTTCAAATTTGAACTGATTAAAGCATCTCCGAATTTTTAGATCCAGAAAAGATAAGCTTCCGTCATTTTCTTTTTCAACCGTGAACTTAATAGATGGGACTAAACTGTTGAGCCTACCAAGAAATAAGTCAACATCCAAATTATTAAGCCAAAGGCATAAAATATCATCTATATACCTGTACCAAACAAGGTTAAAATTAACAATAGTAGGCAAAATTCTGCTTTCAAAAAATTTCATGTATAAGTTAGCTAATACCGGTGAGAGGGGATTTCCATCGCCAATCCAAACGACATAGCATAAAAACTTATTTTCAAACTGAAATTTACAATCTTTGACGCAAAGCTTAATTAACTCAATAAGTGTTGTGTTGAACAGGGAAAGAATATTCAGAGATCTTATCTTTTTAAAAAACCAAGTAGGTCATCAGCAGAGACTTTTGTGAATAACGAGCATACATCAAAACTTACCAGTTTGAAATTAGGGTTATTAGGAAACTTCAGTTTATCAATAAGATCCATGCTATTTACAATATGTGACTTGGAAATAGAGCCAACTAACGGCGTTAATAAACTAACTAACCATTTAGATAGCTTATAGGTTACGGAGCCTACTGAGCTAACAATAGGCCTCATGGGATTATTAACTTTGTGTTTTTACTAAACCGTACAAGTATGGTAGTGATGGATTAATACTAAGAAACTGCTTAGAAAGCCCATTATAGTTACTTTTTAATATTTCTCTTAATTTTCTGTTAAACATTTTATTAACATTCTCCAGTGGGTCTCAGTTTAGAGGTTTGTACGTATCACGGTCACTCTAAACGTATTCATCTTTTCAATGTAACTGTTCTTGTCCATGATGATCAAATTAGATTTGTCCGCTTTAGTAATATGAAATTTTGTTAAGTTTAACCTTGTTTGGTACAGGTATATGGATGATATTTTATGCCTTTGGCCTAATAATTTGGATGTTGACTTATTTCTTGGTAGGCTCAACAGTTTAGTCCCATCTATTAAGTTCACGGTTGAAAAAGAAAATGACGGAAGCTTATCTTTTCTAGATCTAAAAATTTGGAGATGCTTTAATCAGTTCAAATTTGAAGTTTATCGTAAGCCTACTAATAATAACTCTTATGTGCATTTTTATTCTGACCATCATCCCACGATTAAATCTATTTTCTCTGCTATGTTTCTTAGAGCATTGAGAATTGTCAGTCCTGAATTTTTAGATTCCGAGTTATGCAATATCATGAATATTGGTACTAAATCGTGTTATCCTATTTCATTTTTAGGTAACTGCCTTAGGAAGCCAAGAATAGATATTATAATAGTGTAACTGTAAAGGAATTTGAGCGTAAAAATATCCTTAGCCTACCTTACCATGTAAATTTTCAATATCTTCCGACTTTACTAAAGCAATTGGTATCAATGTAGTCTTTAAGTATAATAATACTGTTAAATCAAGCTTAATAAAGAATAGCCCGGATAATCTGGTTGGTTGTGTGTATTCGATCGGTTGTACACAATGTGACTTAGTCTATGTAGGCGAAACGGGTAAAACGTTAGATATTCGGGTAAAACAGCATAAATATGCGTGTAGAACAGCAAATAATTCTAATGCATTGTATAACTATATGTATAGATGTAATCAAAGTATGAAGTGGGAAAAGCTCCCGTTAAAACACAAATATAATCGAAAGGAATATTCTAGAATGTGTCTTTATCCATTTAAAAATAATTTCAATAAAAGTGCGGGAATGTATAAAAATTGACAATATCTGTTTTAAAATACCTTTGCCTCTAATCAACTGTTGTTAATCTTGTGTTACTCTTATGTTTTTTGTCCCGTTGTATATATTTTTGGTCATCTTGCCTCCACCCTTCATTCCCTGACGAGGTGTACTTCTGAATACCGAAAGGCCTTGAAATCATTTTTCTTTTCCTTGTGGGGTTGCATCATTCATTCATTTCACGTGTCTAATTGTGAAATTCATCCCATATATATATATATATATATATATATATATATGTGTGTGTGTGTGTGTGTGTGTGTGTGTTTCAAACCGTAGATGCTGGATTCGAAAAAAGAATGAGAAAGTATTTTTTAATTATAAGACGCCGCCGGTTCTGTACAAGTGCAGCTAAAGACATTCTCTTCGTACTTTCTGCAGTATTATTTACAGACAGCAATTCTGGGTGAATTATAAAAAAGGTTCTGGCAGAACCCTAAATTTGCTGTACAAAAGGTCTTTTAGACTTACATAAATTACCCCCGAAATGCTCAGCTTCGCAAATGTTTGCTACCGCAATGTCCGAGCTTCCCGGAGGTAACAACACGTGCTCATACAGTCTGATGCAAAGAATTAAAAAATCAACCAACCCGATTATCCAAGCTATCCATGAGTCCTGCCGTTTATCCTCTAAGCCAGCGATCTTAACCTTTTCGTGTCATTTCCCCCTTCGACCAGTTCGCCCTACCCGATTTCCCCCTCCATTAGGATATGGAAAAAAGTAGCCTCGAAGACAAGATCACCAAACAAAATTCTGCCGTAAATCCCCCCCTGGATTCCGAAATTTCCCCACTGGGAGAAATTCACCCAGGTTAAGAAATGCTGCTCTAAGCTATGGAATTCTTGGTACGAAAACGTCTGTCTGTAGCTCCACTTAACTCCGACATTACTGTATTATTTCTAATGAACTGTATATATTTCTATCTTTAGTATATGAACTGTCATTGTATTAATAATATTTGTCATATGGACTATAGTCTGTCAATAACCTTTTCATTTTCATATTATATATATATTATAATATATATATATATATATATATATATATATATATATCTATATATTATATATATATATATATATGCACATACACGAGGGCCACTCAATATATTTTGCCCCACTTTTTTTTTTTCCAAGTTTCCTTGTAAGTTCCAGAAATTTTGTACACAAGTAGTTATATACCTTTTTTACAAGTTTTTATTTTTCCACATAGTCTCCATCCTTTTCTACGGCTTTCCTTCACCTCGAAACAAGGGCCTTTATTCTTTGCTGGTAAAAGTCCGCTGGCTTTCGCTGGAGCCACCTCTTAACCTCCTCAACAGCCTCATCTTCACTGAAACTTTCTTCCACGAATAGCATCCTTCATTGGCCCAAACAAATGAAAGTCTGAAGGTGCCAGATCCGGGCTGTATGGAGGGTGGGGGTAACACAGTGAAGCGCATTTTTGTGATGGCCCCTCTTGTTTGCAAACTGTTGTGTGGTGTTGCGTTATCGTGCAAACGAAGGACGTCTTCCAGTTTTCTCTCCGGTCGAACTCGCTTTATACGTCTCTGGAGTCTCTGTAGGGTAGCAGTATATGCCTGTGAGTTGATTGTTTGTCCTTTCTTCATAATGTCCACCAGAATCACCCCTTTCATGTCCCAGAAGATGGTGGCCATAACCTTTCGTGCAGAGGGAGCCATTTTGAACTTTTTCTTGCGTGGGGAGTCTACGTGATGCCACTCCATGGATTGGCGTTTTCTTTCAGGTTCAAAGTGGTGTACCCAAGTCTCATCCCCAGTCACAATTCGTGAAAAGAAGTCATCCTCTTCTGTCTCGTATCGAACCAACGACTCAGAAGCAATTTCTTTTCTTTGGGCTTTGTGATCTTCAGTCAGTTGACGAGGAACAAACCGTGAACACACTTTTGAGTATCCCAGTTGCTGAATTATCGTATTCACACTTCCTTCACTAATTCCCAGCTCCAGTGATAGCTCCTTGTATGTGACGCGCCGATTTGATCGAATGATGCTGTTAGCACGTTCCACAGTGTGAGATATCACAACCGATGCCGGGCGACCGCTGCGCGGTTCATCATCGAAGCTGGCTCTCCCTCTCTCCAATGATCTCACACGTTTAGACCAGCGTCCAACTGTGCTTCGATCAATAACAGCATCTCCGTAAACGTTTGTGAATATTTCCAACTGTTTCCTTCTCTGCGGTTAAGAATTCAATAACAGCTCTCTGTTTACGACGCACATCACTGTCAGACGCCATTTTCGAAACTGCGTTAACCATCGGTTTTATACAAGGGCGTTTAAAAGCGGTTTTATACAAGGAGGGGAGGTTCAAACTGGAAAACTCAGGTTATGTGAAGCGCAGAAAGTTCAAACTTACAGCCCAAAAGACATTTCAGTCCCATGGCCTATTATTTAGCTCAGAAGAAAGGGTGGAGCAAAATATATTGAGTGCCCTAGTATATATATATATATATATATATATATATATATATATATATATATATATATCAAGCAAAAGCACTTAATGTTACATATTATTTTTACGTGTAAGACGATTTTTTCCAATAGTATATCCCGATCCTTGTTTTTCATAGAGAGAGAGAGAGAGAGAGAGAGAGAGATTCTGTAAATGAGAAAATCGAGAAACAAAAGTCAGATGGGTATTTAAGTGACTGAATGGCGAACTTATTTATCTCTTCCCGGAGAAAAACAGACACAAAATTAATGAATACTTTTTCTGTGCCACTGAAAGTGTTTAATATATATATATATATATATATATATATATATATATATTATATATATATATATTATTATATATATATATATATATATATATATATATATATTATAGTGTATATTAGCTTACCTACTTTGAAGAGTATATTTCTTTCTTTGTGTAATCAATGAACATAAAATTCTGAGGTTTTGTATCTTGACTACATCTCAATAATACATGCCCGTAATGGGTATTCTGTTCTGCGTTTATGACCTTTAAAGGGGTGTTTTAATGGGGAACGTGGTATGGCGAAAGCAATGATACCCCTCAACGTTAATTCCCATAAGCAAGGTTATTCGAAAAGGTGGATTACCCGATGCCCAAGTTTCGATTTTTATGGAGATACGCTCGTATAAGGAAACAAATGAAATGCAATCTTCAATTTTAGAGAGAGAGAGAGAGAGAGAGAGAGAGAGATATTCTATACTAACGCTTGAAGTATAGTGGCTGTATCTATACTATTTATAGCAATCCTTTTTTATATATCAAGGAATACTTTTTATACACCGTGGTTGTATTCATGACTGTAAAGAGAAGCTCTTTATTGGGGAATATTTTATTCTGTCGCTTTAAATTAGATCAAACGAAGATGAAATTCAACTCACCTAAAAGTAAAAGAATGTAAAAAACAACACAGTCGTCAATATAAGCCTTTTTATCTAATTCTTATAATATCCATTCTTCTCCACGCATAAAATGATGCGAATTATAATAACCTCCCAGCCACGAAAATGCCGACCATATTTTTTTACAAGCAGATCATTCATTTATTGAAATTAATTGGACACCAATCGACCAGGGAAGTACTCCTGGGGGAACGTTAGGCGGGAGACAGGGTGTGCTGGACCTCCCTTGTCTCTTGTCACTGTCCTCCTTAGCTGATCTTTTTCCGTGTTTTAGCTGCCCTGTGAGTAGTCCAGCATGCTCTCAAACACACGCTTCTCTCACTATTCCTCACTATACATACGTGCATCTTACCTATTACACAATCTTCACAAAATTAAAAACAACAAAATGGCATCGACATCAAGAACCTTGTGGCTTTCAATGCTTCAGAAACTCGGTTCTTTCATCTGTCTACGCGTCACAATCTTCCACACAACTTTCGCTTTATCTTTAACAACACATAACTCAATACTTCCTTTTTTCTTAACATTCTTGGCGTTTCCTTTTCTCGTGATCTTTCCTGGAAAGATTACGTATACTACCGACTCCGCAGTTTCTTCAACCCCACTCAGTTGCTGTCTCTGTACAGCAGGGGTGGGGAAACTTTTCAGTACCAAGGGCGAAAATCGATAACATAAACATCTCCGCGGGCGTCTGGCAAATTTTAAGCTTATATACAGCGTGTCCCAAAGAAATGTATACCCACTTTGTTCGATAATACCGGCTATGAGGATAATAAATATATTACTCTTTATATGTTTTTTAATAAAGAATTTTCTCCTGAATCTAAATATGTAATTATTTTTATTAAAAATTGAAGAACAAAAAAGTTACAGATGTTTAAATTATAATTATTATTTTCGAGACTTCATGTGCGATATTTTCTAATATTTTAACCGACTGTTTTGAGATACTTATGTTTAGTGTTGATATTGAAGCATAAATGTTGTAATTATTAGTTAATTCAAAAAATTTACAAATTCCATGGTTAAATGACACTTTATCTAAGATGTTCGACGTCTTCCAGAACGTTGTTTTTGTAAGTTTTGCTCAGTGCCGTCGGTTTCAAACTTATCTCGTATACGTGCAAAAATATTAGAAAATACCGCACATGAAGTCTCGAAAATAATAATTATAATTTAAACATCTGTAACGTTTTTGTTTTTCAATTTTTAATAAAAATAATTACATATTTAGATTCAGGAGAAAATTCTTTATTAAAAAATATAAAAAGTAATATATTTATTATCCTCATAGCTGGTATTATCGAACAAAGTGGGTATACATTTCTTTGGGACACGCTGTAGTATATAAGATGTATTTTAAAAAGCTATTTGCTGGGCTGTAAATAAATAATTTTTAGTAAATAATAAATACCTAAGCGGGCGAATTGAAATTAGCTCGTGGGCGAAATTTCGCCCGCGGGCGAGGGTTTCCTCACCCCTGCTGTACAGGGATCTTGTCCGCCCCTGTATGGAGTACGCTTCTTATGTGTGGGATAGCTGAACCCACACAGCTCTACTTAACTGGATGGAGTCAAAGGCTTTTCGTTTCACCAATTCCCCGCCTCTTACTGTCTGTCTTCAATTTCACTCTCTTTGCCGCAATGTTGCCTCACTCTCTCTCTATACTATCGCTATTATAACGGACACTGCTCTTCTGAACGTTCTAACTGCATGCCTCCTCCTTTAAAGAGAGCACGCAGTACGAAATTTTCGACACATTCTCATCCCTTTTGTGTCGAACTTTCTGACACAAGCGTCAATCGGCATTTTCAATCGGTCTTTGACCTCCAATCTTTTAAACGCAGTGTCCATACAACTCGAAAACCTTGGGCCTTGATTTTGGCAATCTTCTTCTTCTATTGGGAGGCGGGGGGGGGGGGGGACCGTTTTAGCGGGCATTCCCCCTTGGCCCCTCCTTCTTGCATAAAAAAACCATTATACAAAATATTCTCGTCTCTCAGACGTTAAAAGTGCTAATGATCTCTTCCATCTATAATTACATTGCGTTACTGGGCGCTTCTCTACATGACTATTATACCCACTAATGTGGGCATCTAACGCCCATGACAAACCCATACACAAAAATCTTACCCACACCGATGATTAATTACATATTTTTGACGCACACGGTTTTTAGTAAACTACGAGGAAGGAGAGGATCATTTTTCCATTAAGGATTTTAAATAGTGGCAGTGAATGTATAGGAATAATTAAAACAGGCGGTTATATTTACACTTTCGGGAAAAATTTCGCCGAAAAGCAAAAAAAAAAAAAAAATTAAAAGAACAAAAAATTACCAATTGGTAAATATTAAGTTTTTCTTGGGATATATTTTATTCATTTTGATGAAAGTAATAAAATTGCTCTGTAGTACTTTATATATATATATATATATATATATATATTCAATTATTCTCCCCAATGGATATTGACGTATATCATTAATTCTTTATCATACGGCATAACAACTACGATGACATGTGCTTGCTGAAGTCAAGGAGTTTTGGGTGGAAAAACGAATAATATGTAGGCCTATATATATATATATCTATATATATATATATATATATATATAATATATATATATATATATATGAGCCGCTTCGAATCCCGATTCCACGCCTGGGTTAATGCAAGGTTCGGATTTAGGAGAAGAGAAGAGAGAACAATTTAAATTAAAATCACAAGTGAAATTATTAAAATTAATTGATCATTCATTCCATACAAGATTTAAACCGAATTCACACACACACACACACACACACACACACACACACACACATATATATATATATATATATATATATATATATATATATATATTATTATATATATTGTTAAAATGGATGGATATTTATGGCTTTTTTTGTTCATTGTATTTAGTTGCTATTTCTTACCTCATAAATTACAAATCTGCTTCTATGCTTGCGAGTAGTCAGGGTCGCTTGTGTGCAAACATTCTATCTATTTATATGACTTTGCGCACACACACACACACACACACACACACGTACACATTTCTAGTTGGCTATTCTGAGATAAATATGCGTATAGATCTCGATTCATATTTTTCCACTGTGGGTTCCCCACAAAGATATTCAATTATAGGAGGAATCCATTACAGAAGATCATTAATAACTAGTCAACAGTTGAGCACCGTGCAGTCCCTGTCGCATTCTTCGGTCTTCCCTGCTTATAGGCTGAACAAAAATGGAGGGGGGTACTGGATACCCTATAATTATGAAGTGAAGACTTGGTTGTTTTGGGGTATCTTCGCCACGCCTATATCACTTCTGACTAATGATCCTCCTTAATATATATATATATATATATATATATATATATATATATAAGCACAACCACAGGAAAAGGAAACACAAAGTCCGAGCGCTTTCGTGATATATTCACATTATCAAGGAAGAACAGAAAATAGCTATTTTCTGTTCTTCCTTGATAATGTGAATATATCACGAAAGCGCTCGGACTTTGTGTTTCCTTTTCCTTGTGGTTGTTTGCTTATTAATAAGGTCACGTGTTATTTTGTGATTCTAGTGCATATATATATATATATATACAGCCAAGGCGTTCGACAGCGTCAGAGCTCTAAAAAACAGACATGAACAAAATCTACTAGTACAACTGGTCAGAAGGCAACAATATGAAATATAACACTGAGAAATTTCAACTGTTAAGATACTGAAGAAGGGAGGAACTAAAATCCATGAAATACTATATCCCAAATGGACAGGAAGTGCGTAGAAACTCTAAAAGCAAATTATTCAAGAGTTATAATAACCGATGACCTAAAATTTGAAACACAAAGTAAGATAGCAGTAAACAGAGCAAAAAGAATAACTGGACAGATACTGAGAACCTTTAAAATAAAGGCCAGGAATATAATGATTCCTCTGTTGAAAATACTGATCATACTGCTCAGTCTTAACATCCCCATATAAAAATGAAGACATTAGTCAGTTAAAAGGGATTCAGAGAAGCTTCACAGCCAAGATCAATGGATACAAAGAACTAAATTACTGGGAAAGGTTACATGAATTACATTTATATTCATTGGAAAGAAGAAGGGAGAGGTATACTATTATTTACACTTGGAAAATAATGGAGAAACTAGTGCTTAATCTCACTTTGGACCCTATAACCACTCAAACAACAGTGAAAAGTAGGAGAGGAAGAATGTGTAGTGTTCCCAAATTAAAGGCAAGACAGGGTACATCCTCGACGCTCAAGCAAATACGGTTTTCAAAAGAATATTAGACCTCTGGCTCAGAACAATACCATATGAACTGGGAGTACCTGGCTTTGTGAAGTGGAGAGCGCAAGTAACCAACTCTCTACCTCATCTGGCCAACTCAAGAGGAGGGGGCAACAAGCCTGACCTCCGTGAAATGAGGAATCATAGCATAGGACACAAATCTACGTGTTCTCTCATTCCAACGGTTTTATTTATTTTATGAAATTTGGGATACATCCCTCGAGTATTATACATATCGTCGCTTATATCTTGAAAGGCCTTAGCTCGCAAAAAGTCAATTGTTCAGGAAACAAGAAAAACTGTTTTGTTGCTCTATATATTTATATATTTTTTTTTACAATTCGTCTCAATGCTAAAAATGCTTTCTGATTGGAAGAGAGCTAGGCCCTTTTGAGACAAGTGCAGACACGAAAACGAACTAGTCTCTCGCTAAAAACGTTTTTTTTTTCCAAATTTTTGAGCTAGGGCCTTTTAAGATATAAGCGACGATATGTATATTATTGTGTATCGCTCACGTATTCTTTCTAAGGATTAAAGTTTCAAAGACTGTATATACACACTCGTATATAATCGTGACCGGTAGTTTTCATCCTTCGTTTCCCCTATTTTAGACGTAAAAGTCCTTTGATGGCTTCTACGTTTTCAATGTCTCGTTTTCTGTATGTACTTGTGAGTACTGTGCAATACTCAATTAATGGTAGGATTAAAAACTCTTCCATGATTTTAGTATAATGTTTGTTTTTCTGCTGTGGAAGCTCCTCCAGATAATTTCTATACAGTACGTTTCCTAGCTTTTGTGATTTTAATGTTATAATGCTTTCTTAATTCTGTACCCGATAACATTATTACTCCAAGATCCCTGACTTGTGGGTTTGGTGTTATTTGTTTGTATTGCAGTTTTTTATCCTCTATTTTTAAATTCCATGTTGTTGCCATATCTTATGAACTGGGATTGCTCTTTGTTGAAATTCATATTGTTGTCTTCGGCCTACTTCAATGTTGTTTCGATTTCACTTTGTAATTTTTCTGTGTCATCTTCATTCGATATTTCCTTGCCGATCTTTGTATCGTCCGCGAAGCACGATACGAGTATCTTCAATGTGTGTATTTATGTTTACAGTCATTCTAAACAGCAGGGGAGCTAAAACTTTACCTTTTGGGACAGAACTAATGACTTCTGAGACTTCAGATTTAATTCCATTTACTAAGGTGTTTTTGGGGTCAGAAAAAAATACCCATTGTCCCAGTATTTTCTTTTGGTAGTCCTATAACTGTGATGGGCATGATCTTCCAACCGTGAATCTACGTTGGTTTAGTGTGAATAATTTCTTTTCTTGTACAGTAGGTAATTAACAATTCTGTCTTTATAAGGCTGGAGGTGGGTACTACTGGGACATAACTCTTAGGCATTGCTCTGTTATTTCCTTTGAATAAGGGGGCGATGTTCGCATTTTTTAATGGAAGTAGAATTTGTCCTGTGTTGAGTGATTTCTCCAAAGTAAGTTTTGTGGCTTGGCAATATATATCTACATTTATTTCAGAAACGTAGAACTCCACGTGTCTGGCCCTGGTGCTGAATTTTCTCGTGTTTGTGAGAACTTCTTCCAAGAATTCAAAATCTCTTAATAGATTCATTTCCGCAATTGTTCTTGACGGATTTGTTTCTATGTCAAAAAATTCATACGGATTTTCTATTTCATCTTAGGCTTGAAGGGTGCTGAACACAAAGTTAAATTGTTCCTTAAACAACTGGCTCATGTTTTCTAGGTTATTTGTGTATCCGTTTATTCCATCTTTTAACGGACTACCGTGGTTCGGATCCCGCATAAAACTGTAGGTCTCATCCGTCATATAACCTTAGATGTTGCGAAGAAGGTTAAACAACCATATTAAATATTAATACATGTTAACGGACCAACACTTTCTTTACAATTCATTTTCCTTTCCGCAAAAGTGTAAAAATATGTAGATTATTTTTATATTATCCGCTGTCTTGCTTTCCTCCTCGTTTGTCTTGTGGATGAATGTCTATTATAAGTCCGTTTTCTTTCGCGTAATTTGTCCTAGTTTGACTTCCCTTCCGTCCGTTTTCCACCTGTGGATATTTTTTAGTTTCTTTCCGTTGGTTAAAAACTTTCTGATTTTTCTCTCGAGGTGACTACATTTTTATTTTTTATTTCTTTTTATTATTATATTTTCGTCTTTTCGAAACACGTTTTCAACAGTATTGGTTAGTTTCGTTTTCCACCATCGGATGTATTTTTTCTGGATTTTAGTCAGGGAAGTAGCAATTCCCAATATACACCCTTTACAGTAGTTCTGCCCGATGTACTTTCTTTGAATTCATATTTAATCTTTCACATATTA
Source organism: Bathynomus jamesi (assembly GCA_023014485.1). Lineage (NCBI taxonomy): Eukaryota > Metazoa > Arthropoda > Malacostraca > Isopoda > Cirolanidae > Bathynomus > Bathynomus jamesi. Next base: position 59,022 of record JAJOZX010007733.1, on the reverse strand, counting down.
ATTTTGTTCCTCTAGATCAGTGGTTCCCAACCTTTTTTGTATGGTTACCCAAAACCCCAATTCTAATCCAGCTCCATTACCCTAGTCCAGAGGTTCTGAAACTGGGGGTAATTACCCCCAAGGGGGTAATTTTGGTATTTCCGGGGGTAATGGAGCAATTCTTAATATGGTAAAAATACAACTTGTAGCTAAAAAACAGTTGCACCCATCACATTAAAGGTAATTTCAGTTATTTTCAGTAATGAGATTAGTTGAGATCAGGAAAAGGGGTAACGGGGTCAAAAAGTTTAAGAACCACTGCGGGCCTAGTCATTAGATATTATTTTTTATATAACTTCTGGATCATCACCATACTGTATTACTTTTTATAACTTCTGGATTGCGTGTCATTACCCCAGTGGGGTAATTTACCCCTAGGTTGGGAACCACTGCTATAGAATGAGGTTCGAGTCTTCCGGTGTGTAACTTTATTTGTATATCATATTATAATCAAACAATTTTATTTGTTTCACATTTTTATGTATTATTATGTCATTGTTGTTTCTCAAAATTAATTCCAAACCGAATCGTTTCACGGATTTCATCAGTAAGCGCCTAATTCTTTTATAGTTCTCATATTGACCATCTCTGTCAATAAAGAAGATGGGAATAATAAATTTTTTGTTTCATGATATTTGTTTATTTGAGTGTACCTTGTTGTTTCCTTCATTTTCGAAAAAGTATTGCATATAGAATTCTGAAAATTTTATGGCAGCTTGTCAATAGACTGAATTTATACGGATTTCAAATTTGTGATTGTACAGTGTATATTTTGGAAGTTATTACACTTTAAATCGTGGGACTTTTTTTGCGGCCACCTGATATATATATATATATATACACACACACACACACACACACACACATATATATATATAGAGGCGGGGCCACCAGTTTGACCTCAGTGTGAAGAGAGACCAACGCACGAAACAACATAAGGTTAGGTTCATAAGGTGTGTATATATATATATACTGTATATATCTTTCAACCTTTCAAATATTCCGTGCGATGATTCTTCATTTCATGAAGATCAAGCTTGTTGCCCCTTCTCTCGACTTGACCTGGTGAAGTAGAAAGTTGGTTTCTTGTACTCTCCACCTCACATAACGAAGTACGCCAGGCTCATCTGGGATTGTTTTGAGCCAAGCGTCTAATCTTTTTTTGAAGATGTCCACCGCAACACCAGTCGTGTTCCTTAGTTCGTTGGGTAGTTGGGTAAACAGGCTTGGTTCTCTCACAACAAAACAATTTTCTTTCAGGATTGAGGATGTTCCCTGTCTTGCCTTTAATTTGAGAACACAACACAGTCTTTCTTTTTAACTTTCCACTGTTGTTTGGGGGGTTATAGGATTCAAAGTAAGATTAGGGGCTAGTTCCTCCATTATTTTCCAAATGTAAATAATGGTGTATCCCTCTCTTCTTCTTTCTAGTGAATATAGGTTTAATTTAGGTAACCTTTCCCAGTAATTTAGTTCTTTGCACCCATTGATCTTGGCTGTGAAGCTTCTCTGAATCCCTTCTAGCTGAATAATGTCTTCTCTTTTATATGGGGATATTAGGACCGAGCAGAATTCCAACTTGGGTATCATCAGTGTTTTCAATAGAGGAATCATTATATTCCTATCCCTTCGTTTAAAGGTTCTCAGTATCTGTCCAGTTATTTTCTTTGCTCTGTTTACTGCTATCTTATTTTGTGTTTCAAATTTCGCATCATCAGTCATTACAATTCCTAAATGTTTTGCTTTAGAATTTCTTTGAATTTCCTGTCCATTTTGGGTATAATATTCCAGGGATTTTAGTTCCTCCCTTTTTTCGTACCATAACAGTTGAAATCTGTCAGTATTAAACTTCATATTGTTGTCTTCCTACCACTTATAGACTCTGTTCATGTCTGTTTTTAGAGATCCTATATCCTCTGGCTTTCTTATTTTCTACTATCATGAGAATGATAGTTCTCATAGATACTCTGTACACCTAAATGTGTAAATATGTTGAACATGTTCACTTTGTCATTGGCAAAGGATGTTACTGTGCTGTCTTTGGTAACGTCCTCATCTATGTCAGTTACTATAATTATGAAGAGTAATGGATCTAATACTGTTCCTTGTGGTACTGAGCTGAGGACCTCTTATTCTGATGAAGCTATTCTTTGAACTGTAACGACTTGCCATCGCTCACCAAGGAAATTATATATCCATTTCCCTACTTTTCCTGTTATTTCCATATATTTCAGTTTGTGTATTATGATTCCATGGTCACACTTGTCGGACGCCTTGGCAAAGTCTGTGTATATTACATCATACTGTAGTTTTCATTACTTTCAAGTGCATCAATAATGTTGTTGTAGTGTTCCATAATCCATTAGTTGTGATAGGCATGATCTACCTCAGTGGTTCCCAACCGGTTTTGGCTTATGGCCCCCTTAGGAACCTTATTTTTTCCTATGGCCCCCATAAGCATTATTTTCAGTAGGTAATATGCAGATTTAACTCTATTTTACAAAATAACATTTTCTTGTGGCCCCCTTCAAATGTGCCATGGCCCCCAGGGAGCCATATGGACCCCGGTTGGGAAACACTGAAATTTCTACCTGACCGGAATCCATGTTGGTTATCATTTAATTTTTTTCCCGAGTTTCCAAAAAGTCATAGATTTTTCCTCTAACTATTCTTTCAAATACTGTATTTTAGCCTCGAGTCGATCACCTCCTTTATATGATAAATTGGGACTATGCTCACTCTCCTCAGGATGCCCGGTATTTCTCCCGTGTCTAGCGATCGTCTCCATTTCCAATATAGGGGCTCAGCGATTGCATTCTTGCAGTTTTTGATCAGTGTGGCTTTCCACTTGTCCGGTCCTACCGCTGAGTGTGCTTTTAGTTTCCCTATAGCTTGTGTAATATCATTTTTGTTAAAGTCGAAGCCCGTTATACTTTCCCCCTTTAGTTCTTCTTCAAAGAACGCGTTTCTATCGCATATCAGTTTGTCACTTTTTGGGATACTGATATTTATATATTGTCCTGTTGCCCCTCTGTTTTTTCTTACAATAGATTATTTGTGAAGCAAAAAGTTGCAAAGCAGAGATACAAAGATATCACATAACAGAAGAGTTAAAAACAAGCAGTCAATGATGCGGTCTCGCCTAATCACTCTATCTATCTATGTTATTGAAGATGTCACACTGAACTTTCTCTGCCATGAGAATGATAGTGTTCATATTGATACTCTGTACACGTAAATGTGTAAATATGTTGAACAGGTTCACTTGTGAATAAATAAATGGGTAATAGGCAACTCTAATCATCATTATGTCACATATTTCAGTTGTTGTTCGGTGCATTCAGGTAAAAAAAAGGGATAACAAAACACTGTAGACACCATATATATATATATATATATATATATATATATATATATATATATATATATATATATATATATATATATATATATATAGATATATATAATATAATTTTAATATAGATGCAAGAATCCAACAGAGTCTCCTATTTAATATAAGGTGTAGAATTACACTGCTATGATGCGGAATTCAACCCTGTCAGTAGGTTGCACAGCTATATATATATATATATATATATATATATATATATATATATATTAGATGAATTTTACAATTAAACACGTGAAATGAATGAATGATGCAAATCCACAAGGAAAAAGGAAAATGATTCCAAGGCTTTCGTGTATTTAGAAGTACACCTCGTCAGGCCTTGGAATAATTTTATTTTTTCCTTGTGGATTTGCATCATATATATATATATATATATATACTCTTTGGAATTAAAGCTGAAAGCAAATTTGAGGGTCATCCCGAAAACTGGAGAAGAATTCCATGAATTCTAAAATTCCGTATCAAATAATCAAATAATTTGAGATTTTTTTTTTAAACTAAAAATTTCCTCTTTAAATATATTAAATATAAAAAAAATCACTTCAAAATATTGTAAGAAAACACCTTTACGCTGGAAAAACTGTTTTCAATTTTCCATCATGTAGTTATGTTTCTTGAGTGAGGCATTAAAGGGGGGGGGGGGGGAAGAGTTTATTTATATAATGGGGATAAAATGTATGTAATTCAAATAGTTTTGCTTGTAAGAGGAAATCGAAATTCAAAGACTGTTTCTCCTTTTTCTGCAAAATGAAAAGAGCCCAGTAAAGCCTAAAGCTTAAGGGCCAAGTTAAATAAAATAAATAGAAAAATTTCACAATTATTTATGTCATTCTAAATTGTAAAACCAATGTATTTAATTTATTATTAATAAGGGTCATTTAATTCACTTCAAAAGTTGTAGAAAAGGGATTAAAATTAAAATGGTTGTTGTGTCTTTTAACTAATCAACCAACAACCATATATACACTCATGTGTGTATATGCAAAATAACATCAGGGGAGACACGTCATAAAAACAACAACAAACAAAATTGGCACCTTCATCCCCTCTTCCCTCTACACTCGCCTCTCCCCCAACTAACGAAAACGAACGGATTACGAGATGATGATGTTTTTTTTTTTTTTTTTTTATCTACTTGCGATTATTTACTTCCGATCACTTCCTGACTGACTCCTCGGCCGCTTTCTCTCGCCATCTCCTCCATTATCGTTTTTACACTCCGACGTTTACGATCGCGGTTCACAATGCACCGCGCGCCATCCGACATTTTACGACTGGAGCCGCTAATAAGCGCCCTCATCTCCCTATTCCCGAAAGAAAGGGGGAATTCCCAACCCTCAAGTCATCGTTAAGGGAGGTTTTTGAGAAGGATGGGGTGAGAGGGCCAAGACAGAATGAGCGGGGAAGTCGGTAACAGGGTAGAAAGAAGGGGTCACGTAACAGAATAGGAGGGGGGGAAACTGGAAGAGAGAGAGAGAGAGAGAGAGAGAGAGAGAGAGAGAGAGAGAGAGAGAGATTTTACTCAAAACGACCCTAACTTAACCTAACCTTAGAAATTAAATATATTTTATTCTTCCAGTCTATACTGAAGAGATCCCATATATTATATATATATATATATATATATGAACCGTATAGACGTTGGTATTGTTCAGTTGAAAAAGCCGGAAATCGTAAATCGAATTTTGCTTTCTTTTGTAAAGATTCAAAATATGAAAGAAAAAAGAAAAAAAAAGAAAAAAAAGGAGAAAGGAAAAATAACGTAATTTTCTTTTTTTTTTCTTTTCGGTTGTCATGGTTTTGGTTTTGGTTTAACAAGAAACCTTTTAAGAAAGTCACCAACCACAACATCCTTCGCTGTACTTCTATAGTATATACGGTTCACTACTTTTCAAGACACACACACACACACACATTTTGTATTTTATATATATATATAAAACCTTTGGTTAGCTTCCGCCCGAATTGTTCATTCTGACGAAGGTCAAGCTTTTCACTCCACCTTAGACCTACAGTTTAACGTGGAATCCGAACAACGCCCCATCAGCAGCCCAGCGTCTTAACCACTCGGCCACCTAGGGTACCCATTTATCTACCAACCACTTTCTTTATTGTGTGGAAGGATGAACAGCTGGGTTTTGCTACGCGCCGGCTGCCGTCGGGTCTCGAACCCGGGGCCGATGGATTCGTAGTCAGCGACGCTAACCACTACACCACCGAGCACATTTACATTTCTCTCTCTCTCTCTCTCTCTCTCTCTCTCTCTCTCTCTCTCTCTCTCTCTCTCTCTCTCTCTCTCTCTCTCTCTCTCTCTCTCTCTCTCTCTCTCTAAACTTGTTACGGTGTAGTTGTAAGGTAAAACAATTAATTTATGTCTTATAAATGGGCAATCTGTCTTTGTGTCTCTGTGCCTTCGAACTTGTCTCTCTAACAAACGGTTCACATCATCAGTACTATCATTAACCACATCAAAAATTGAATAATACGCTGAAGGTGTACCTCAGGTGTGTCTCAGGTGTACCTGAAAATGTCGTATTCATCTACACCGCTTGCTCTAATTACCACATATACCGAAATTCATTAATCAGGTGTGAGGAAAATCTAAATTTTTTAATCAATAGTTATAAACACATAAACAAAATTTAATTAAGCATTTTTTTTTTTTAAACTTTTTATATGTGGGAAAAGCTGTCAGGTGTGTGTGTGTATATATATATATATATATATATATATATATATATATATATATATATATATATATATATATATATATATATATATATATATATTGAATTTATGTTAAATATTTTTTCTTTTACAGTTTTAAATTTACGATAGCGAAGCAGAACTGTATAATTTACAGTAATAAAGAATTAAAAATGGAATTGCATGATACTGTACATTACAGTTACGATTGGTTTTAAATATTATGGTATATTTTATATACTTTTAAACGTGTTGGTCATTAAATAAATTGCCTTTACTTAATTAATTAAGTTACTTTCATACGGTTACGGATGGATTATATCAAAACCATTTTGTGTGGTATCATAAAATACCGGGTACGAGTGAATGGTATTAAATATTAATACTATGTAGTGCTAAACAGGTTGTTTTTGATCTGTAAAATCTCTTATTCATTCTGTAAAATGTGTTGTAAGTTTAATGATGATAATGATAAGCTTCATTGGTAGGATATAAATCCCATAACATTATTTTTGCTTAATAAATATTACGAGCCATTTAAATATAGAAACCTTTCACTAATAATAATAAAAAGCATTTTCTAATCTCTCTCTCTCTCTCTCTCTCTCGACTTGTGCTTTTCTCTCCAGTTTTTTACTCCTGTAGACTTATTAAAAACTGCACTAGTTTAATAACAGGAATCCTCCCTAGTGGACCGAAAGGTTTTTGAGGCTTCTTCTTGTCCTTGTAAGTCTCTCTCTCTACCTTTCTCTCTCTCGCTCTATTGTTTACTCAGATACTTTTGTTTCTGTCTTGTACGTTTAGCTTCTTCTGTGCACGTATTCTCCATAAGTCTTCAACGACGTCGTTTAGGGAGATATAATCATTACAGGGATGTAATCAGTACAAAATTGACATTTTTAACAAAGGTTTTAAAAGAAGATCAGGTCAAAACTTCATCTCATTTCTTTGATAACAAATAAATAAAAAAACTAAAATAAAAAAACCGGTTATTTCAGTGTCATCCGCTGCTGAAATTTCGGTTGGAGTAATGGTATACACGAAGAAGAATGTCGAAATGAGACGTGTTTCGAATACCTCCGGATTAGATCGGAGGTATAGAACAGTGCCTGGCACTCCCCTGAATGCCAGAGGAAATGGCACCATAAAGAATAATCTTTTCAAAATGTAAATTCCTTTTGGCTTATAGGATTAATTTTAGGGGAAAGAACGATATATATATATATATATATATATATATATACACACGCACACGACAACTGACAGTTCTCAATCACATCATGAAGAAGAAGTCATCTTGATTTAAGTTATTAGTACCGAGCATTTTCGCGCCCTGCTCTCCCTCCTTCTCAGCTGTTCCACTAACGAAGGCAAAATACAAAATGAAAACAACCTTAATCGCGAGAAAACAACTTGACGAAAGTCTAAAGAGACACCTTCAATGATTATAAGTTTATAGGTGTTTACATTTAAAGGGCACAATTTTTATAGGCTCAGATTTTACAGGTATAACTATATTACAGAGACTGTATATATATATATATATATATATATATACTGTATATGCTTGATGTATAAGTACTTGATATGAATGTGAAGTGGCCAGTTATGTTGCTGCTTGGAAGAAAGCAGCATCTGCCTGCAATGCTTTTTTTGGAAGTTGGAACTTGCGGTGGTCATGTTTTAGCAAAATTAGGCCTAAATCAGAGATGGAAGGGGAGGTTCTGGGTATAAGGCACGGGTATCAGAATATGGGGAAGCAGGAGAGAGGGAGGGGAGACGAGTGGTGGTGGTTCTTTTTTGTAAGCGCGGGGGGGGGGAAACATTTGGGTATTTATTGAAGGGATATATACCCTCCTAGTCCGTTACAAGTTTAAGAATAATAAAAAATAGATAATAGAAGCGTACAGGATGCGGGTACAGCGCCCTATATTTTTAACGTAATGAATATATTTTAATTACTTGTACGTGTCATGTAAATACGATGTTTAAGTACTGTACACGTAAGTAATTACTACGTAGTTACGTTGTGTACCATGATTTGTTATTCAAAATATCATCAATGTTACATAATTAAAAGAAATTTAATAAGAATTAATGTATATTAACGTCCATTACTATTGTTTATTAATTTCTCGTGTGTAATCTCGTATTAAAGACATTTCTTGCGAGTGCTCAGTTCTTATCTCTTACGTATAATATTGGTTTCTTTGTACGGTATTGGTTTCTTTGTACGGTATTGGTATAATACTTTCGATGGTGACCTTGCATTTGTCATATCAATAATGATAATTCAAGATTAATACATACTTTAACTATTAATAATACTTATTTATTTATTTATTTATTTATTATTAATTAATAATAACAAGCTGTTTATTTTTAATAAGAGCCCAGTAAAGCCTAAAAAGCTTAAGGGCCAACTTAAATAAAATAAATAGTTCAGCTTCACAATTATTTATGTAATTGTAAATTGTAAAACCAATGTATTTATTTTATTATTAATAAAGATTATTCAATTCAATTCAATTCAATTCATTTCAATATATAGTTTCGTCATCTCGTCGTCTCCCTTTACTCCGCCTGACGAGGTGTACTGCTGAATACGCGAAAGACCTTGGAATCACTTTTTCTTTTTCCTTGTGGATTTTTGCATCCTCGGAATGAAGGTCAAACTTAAATAATCTCTAATTGACGGGAATGAAAACATTGTTATTTATACATAATAACGAGTAGAATTTATAATGAATTTCGAGTATATTATTATTATTATTATTATCATTATTATTATTATTATTATTATTATTATTATTATTATTATTATTATTAAAAACAACAACAAAACAACAACAAAATTTCTTTAATTTGTGGATTTTTCAGTATATGTTCAAAGCGTATAAATGCGCCTTCGCGTTATAGTAGAATATATATATATATATATATATATATATATATATATATATATATATATATATATATATATATATATGTGTGTGTGGTGTGTGTGTGTGTGTCAATTAATCTCCATTATTTATATATATATAAAATGAAGATTAATTGCTATTTTTCCCAATAAATGGCACCTCAGTTAACCCTCTACAGCCGAATGGGTCGTCTACGTACCACTTCAAATACGTGTATTTAGACTTAAAAATGTTGTAGGCGTTTTTAATGTGTATTTTTCACCAAATTTCAGGAGTATCAAAATGACGTTCATTTATTGGTTATGATATTGAAATATCATTATTTGTATATTCACGTAAAAATTTCACCAAATTGCTTGTTTTTTTTTCTGAAATTAATTATCTATTATTTAGGATGTATTTCTGGGGTTGCTGGGGTACCTCTAACATGATAGGGATTTGGGGGGGAGGTAAACTTCTTCATGATTAGGCAAGGAAGGTTGAGTTACATTAGGTGGAGGGGAGTGTACGAAATATTATATCCATTACAACGCCTGATCGAGCTAAAATCATTCTCGTGGCCCTGATTAGAAAGTTGGTTTGATGAAGAAGAGAGTTGCTTTAATAAACTCTCCATCTCACATAGCCAGGCACACTCAATTCATCCCAGATTGCCTTGAGCAGGGTGTCTGGTCATCTTTCGAAGGTGTCCACATTGACACCTGTAATATTCCTTATTTCTTTTGGTAAGCGGTTAAATAGTCTTAGTTCTCTGACTACAAAGCTATTTTCCTTCAGTTCTGAAGATGTTCCTTGTCTAAGCTTTAGTTTAGTGCAGGGGTGGGGAACCTTTTTTCATTGGAAGGCCGTATTTCATTTAACCAAGACCCTTTAGGCCGCATGCTGAGAATTTAACATATACAGTACAACAAAATGTCATATTTTAGTCTACAATCTACATATTTATTAATTTTAAATCAAACTTGATAATACGTGAGGGCTTTTATAATAAATAAAAAATTCAGCAAGTGCACATTTATTTTTGGGGGAAATAATTAACAATAGAACTAATATTAAGTGAAAAATGATATTAAGTGAAATGATGTTAATATTAAGTGAAAAAGTGATAAACCATTTAATGACTTTTTTGTGACTGCTTATTGCGGGACAAGAGTCGTACATTTGGTTCCAATATCGTTGACCGTAGTTTTAGTTGGTCCTACAGGTGAATATTCGTCATCTGAGATCTCAAGCGCGTTTTGATTTGAGTCACATATGAAAACGTTGATTCACAACAGTAGGTTGTGCCGAAAGAAGGCAACATTCGACGAGCATGTTAGCGCAGACGTGGGTATTCAACGCCATTTTTCCATATTTCAACAGGATCCTTCTTAATATCAAATAGAGACTTAAGGATATTATCTTCTAATAGCTCAATCAACTCCATCTGTAAATCTTCAGGTGCTTTGGAGACATCAACCAGATGTGGTTGGAAAGCTAGTTTCAGTGTGAAGTCATGTTTCTCAAAATCTTCAAATCTTTTATCGTATTCTTCAATCAGGGAGTCTAGGACAGCTGTGTATTCTTTCACATCGCATTCCCTTAATGATTTGCTTGTATCTTCTTCATCAATTACCTTTGCCAGTTCGGGAAGTGTTCAGCTGAAAGTTCCGATCGGGTAAGGATAGTTTTGAAAAAGCGCAGCTTCCTCCGAAAAGCCTGGATTTTTTGCCACATTTCATATATGGATTTCGTTTTACCTTGCAAAGAAATATTCAGGTCATTTTGCTTTGACATTACGTCACACAAAAATGCAGCATTTCTGCAGAAATCCTTTTTTGACAATTCACATGGTTCATTGAGTTCCTCAGAAAATCTTGTGATTTGGCAGTTCTTTTTGTAGTAGCGCAACAAATCCTGCACATTTTCCTCTCATGGAAGGTGCACCATCTGTGCATACACTTACTAAATTACATAAATTCAGTTTCGCTTCACGGCATTTTTCTTTGAAGAGAGACAAGATGTCAATTCCACGTGTCTTCCCCGTAAGGGTACCCTAAGCCAGTAACTCCTCGTAGCATTGAAAATCTGCAGTTTTAACACGAATAAAAAATGACACTTGCGCTGAGTCAGTAATATCAGTGGACTCATCCAAGGCAATCGAATAATAAGTATTTTCGCTTTGGCATATTGTATGAAATTGTTCAGTTACATTGAGGGCTAATTCATGTTGCCGATCAGTTATGGTCCTTCTTGAAAGAGGCAGTTGTTTGTATTTGTTAACCTTGTCTGAATCTAAAGAGGCTACAATTTCAACAATGCATTCTTTTATGATTTCCACATCACTATATGGCTTACCTCTTTTTCCAAGTATATATGCTACTTTATAAGTTGCTTCAGTGATTTCAGTCCCTAGGCCTGATATCGTTTTAAATACTTGCTGTTGTTGCTGCTTTTGAAGTTTCAACTTCGTAAGTGCAGACTTTCGGGGTTCTTCTTCCAATATAGCATACTTGTGGTTCTTATGAGTTGCATAATGCTGATATGCATTGTGTTTCTTCACTGTTGCAATTATGGCGTTGCAGAGCAAACACATCATTTTATCTTTCTCAGCAACTATGAAATACTGCAATTCCCATTCTTCATGGAATACTCTGTTCTCTTCCTTTAATTTTCTTTTCACAGTTTTGACATGATTTGGGTACCAGAAGATTTTTAAATAAAAATTGTACACGAATTGATCAAAGATTTAGTTTTAAAGGAAACAAGCTTGCGTGTCACTATCGGAGAATCGTCAGTAACTGTCATCCAGTCAGCCAGTCGAGTTGATCGTTGATAGGTAAGGGCGTAAGCCGTAAGGCAACTCTGCCAGTTTCAACTGGCAACGTTGCCATATTTCCTATTGTTCAAGCCATAAAGAAGGCTTGTATGTGTAAGAAGCAGTGAAGCTGAAACCATGATCTAATGAAATAGCCTAAAGCCCTAAAGGGGTATCAGTTGCTGTCCATTATCGTACGGTATGAATTCTGAATGTCAAATAGGCAGAAGGCCGCAACTAGTACCTCAAAAGGCCGCATGCGGCCTTAAGGCCGCAGGTTCCCCACCCCTGGTTTAGGGACATTATACATTCTGCCTTTTCTGTTTCACAGTGATATTGGGATACGTATAGGTCTCAATTTGGGATAAAGAATCAAATTTTTCAATTAGTGTTTAAATATAAACCATGACGTCTCTCTCTCTCTCTCTCTCTCTCTCTCTCTCTCTCTCTCTCTCTCTCTCTCTCTCTTTTCAATAAGTAGAACCTTAATTTACGTAATGGTTCCCAATAATTTATATTATTTCTTTTAATAGGCTTTAATTTAGGCTGTGAAGTTTCTCTGAATTCCTTTTCACCGACATTTTTGTTTTGTATGGGGACACTAAGAGAGCAATATTCTGATTTTGGTATGATCAGTGTTTCTAGCAAAGGTGTCGTCGTTATAGGCTCTCTCCCTTCTTTTAAAAAAGGTTCTCAGTATCTGTGTAGTTATTCTTTTCGCTTTGTTTATTATTATCATCTTATTCTGTATCTCAAATTTCGTATCATCGATCATTATAACTCCTAGATCTTACGTTTATGTGTTTCGCTGAATACTCTGTCCATTTTAGGTATAGGTATTAATTCTTCATTTTCTTTCAAGGTGAAAAATTTTGTGGTTCAAATTTTTACTCTTGGCTTTTCAGTTCTGATCATCTGACCATTTCGTTTGTGTTATACAAACTCTCTCTCTCTCTCTATATATATATATATATATATATATATATATATAATACACACACATCGCTTGTATTTTTAATGTGTCTGTTGATATTTGTACCTTCGGGAGTAGACGCTTCTGCTCTCCTTCTAGTTACTTCATAATCTACACCAGAAGCATGATTATGAATAATATTGGAGCAGGTATGACTCCTTTTGGTACTAAACTACGTACCTCCAATTCCGATGAAGATCTTTTCAATAGACTGTAACGAATTGTCGTTTCTTTTCAAAGAAATTTATACGTAAACATATAAATTTACTTGTTTTACCTTCTGCTATCATATCACTTATTTTATATGCTATTATTCCATGATCACATGCAGTTATATGAATATATACACATACATATCATACATACTGTACATACAGTACACACACACACACACACACACACATATATATATATATATATATATATATATGTAAAGAACGACGCTTATGTAGAAAAGCGTTCCGCATTTGTTCGTTCTCCCTCCTCATCTTGTGCGGAACGCTCTTCTACACAAGCGTCGTTCTTTACATTAATTATACTGTGTGTTGTTTGCAGTTAAAATGTATATATATATATATATATATATATACTTACTTTATGAGTAGTTGATCGACAGTTCAGGATCGAACTGCGATCGACCCCTTTGCAGCATTCCGCCTCATTTGTGGGATTTGGTGGAGAAGGAAATTGCATTCCGATCTCCTCCTGGTCTCGTAGCCAGCCACGCATGGTTAGTTCGCATATGCAAAAATGCGCTGTTATACGTTTATATTTCCATTTAATGGTACCCTAGTGTTTACCAGATAGATTGCAATTAAATGTCGATTGGGTCGAGTGGAGATGATTAATACTGTAACGTAACACCTCTGGACGCGAAAGTGTTGGGTTTTTCTCGGGTAATGAAATGTGGCGTGACTTGTTAACTTTTAATTTGTTGTAGCCTAATGGTCAGAGCCCAAGTCTCCGAGTCAGAGGGTCCGGGTTCGAACCCATATATATATATATATATATATATATATATATACAGGGTGAGTCAAAAGTAGCGCCCGATTTCTGTCATTGATTGTTTGTTTGCCATTTGTATTACAGTGTACAAGAAGGTAGAAATGAATGACATGTTTATCTAACCATTTATTCGGGGGAAAATTATTACGGAACTGTACCAAGCTGTTTTACTTGCAATTTTCAAAGTGCCCTCCCTCGTGGTCGATGCACAATTGCAGCCGAGCAGGCACAGAGTGGCATACACGCCTGCAGAGTTCGATATCAGTTTCCTCAAACTTTGCAGTGATTTGAGCCTTCAATTCCTGAATGGTACGAGGCTTTTCACGATAAACAAGGTCTTTCATGAGCCCCCAAAGAAAGAAATCTGGAGGTGTAAGGTCTGGGGAGCGTGCCGGCCACTCGATCGGACGCGGCGGCCGATCCACTTTCCGGGAAAGTTTTCATCAAGCCAACTGACGAACATGACGTCCATAATGAGGTGGAGCTCCATCTTGCTGGAAATAACAGTCCTGATCTTGTACCCTGGGCCAAAAGAAGGTTTGCAGCTATCCAGGTAAATTTCTGCAGTGACAGATCCCTCAAAGAAAAAGGGTCCAATTATCCCTAATGGAGATATGGCTGCCCAAACTGTCACGCCAGGTAAATTTACCTCCTTCTCAACTGTCACTCTTGGGTTCTCCGCAGCCCAGTAGACACTATTGTGTCTGTTAATTGTGCCGTTAAGCTTAAAACATGCCTCATCTGACCACCAGATGATGTCTAGCATTGTGTCCTCTTCGTCAAGTTTAGCTAAGAACTCTTCGCAAAATTGAAGACGGCGGTCGTCATCTCCATCATGAAGGGCATGCAGTAAGCGTGGAATGTAAGGTTTCCATTTTTTCTGGTGAAGGATACGGATAACACTTGATTGGCTCACTTCCAACTCTGCAGATAAACGGCGAGTTGACTTTTGCGGACTTTGTTCCAGTCTCCTGATGACTTCTTCAGCCTTAGCTACATTCGTTGCCGTTTTCGGACGACCGGACTTCTTTGCAGTGGCTACCGACCCTGTTGCTTCAAATTTCTCGACAATCAATCGTATGTTTCTTCCCTGGGGTGGGTTAATATCGAATTCCTGTGCCAAACGGCGTGCCGCCATCGTTGGTTGTTCATTACATTTGTAGTAATGTTTCACGGCCGCAATGCGTTGATTCATTGAAAGGTAATTCATGGTCAATTTGGTGCAAATTCAGTAACTTTCCAAACTCTCAGCAATAACCTGCAAAACAAAAACAAAAATAAATAAAACTAAGAAAATTAATAATCTGCAAGGCAATTATTAACAACATGACTTCCCAGAAAGAATCTGACAGCCGAAAAAACAGAAATCGGGCGCTACTTTTGACTCACCCTGTATATATAATAATGATAAGCTTTACACACACACACACCTTTTTTCAACCTTTCAAATGTTCCGTGCGATGATTCCTTATTTCACGATTGTCGCCCCTCCTGTCGAGTTGGCCTGGTGAGGTAGAGAGTTGGTTTCTTATACTATCCACCTCACATAGCCAGGTACGCCAGGCTCATTGGGGATTGTTTTGAGCCAGTCGTCTAATCTTCTTTTGAAGATGTCCGCCGCAACACCACTCGTGTTCCTTAGTTCTTTGGGCAGCTCACAACAAAACTTTTTTCTTTCAGGGTTAAGGATGTTCCCTGTCTACCCTTAATTTGGGACCGAACACGACACAGTCTTCCTTTTCTACTTTCCACTGTTGTTTGGTGGGGTTATAGGGTTCAGAGTGAGTAAGGTTAGGGACTAGTTTCTCCATTATTTTCCAAGTGTAAATAATAGTGTATCTCTCTTCTCCTTTCCAGTGAATATAGGTCTAGTTCGCGTAACCTTTCCCAGTAATTTAGTTCTTTGCACCCCTTGATCTTGGCTGTGAAGCTTCTCTGAATCCCTTCTAGCTGAATAATGTCCTCTCTTTTATAAGGGGATTTTAGGACCGAGGAGTATTCCAACTTGGGTATAATCAGTGTTTTCAGTAGAGGAATCATTATATTCTTATCCCTTCGTTGAAAGCTTCTCAGTATCTGTCCAGTTATTCTCTATGCTCTGTTTACTGCTATCTTATTTTGTGTCTCAAATTTCGCATCATCATCAACTCCTAAATGTTTTGCTTTAGAATTTCTTTGAATTTCCTGTCTATTCGGGGTATAATATTCCATGAATTTTAGTTTTTCCTTTTTCCGTCCAAAACAGTTGAAATTTGTCAGTGTTAAACTTCATAGTGTTGTCTTCCATCCACTTGTAGATTCTGTTCATGTCTGTTTATAGAGATCCTATAACCTCTGAGTTTCTTATTTTTCACTGATCTTTGTGGTCTCGGCAAAGGATGCTACTGTGCTGTCTCTGGTATCGTCCTCATCTTTGTCAGTTAGCATGATTATGAAGAGTAGTGGAGCTAATACTGCTCCTTGTGGTACTGAGCTGAGGACCTCTGATTCTGAAGAAGATATTCCTTGAATTGAACGAATTGCGGTCGCTCACTAAGGAAATTATATATCCATTTCCCTACTTTTCCTGTTATTCCCATATATTTCAGTTTATGTATTATAATTCCACTTGTCGAACGCCTTGGCAAAGTCTGTGTATATTACATCATAGTTTTCATTACTTTCAAGTGCATCAAAATGTTGTTGTAGTGTTCCATTAGTGTGATAGGCATGATCTGCGTGACCGAAATCCATGTTTGTATATTGGGACTATGCTCGCTCTCCTCAGGATGCCCGGTATTTCTCCCGTGTCTAGTGATCATCTCCATATCCAATATAGGGGCTCAGCGATTGCATTCTTGCAGTTTTGATCAGTGTGGCTTTCCATCTGTCCAGTCCTGTCACTGAGTGTGCTTTTAGTTTCCATGTAGCTTGTGTAATATCATCCGTCATAAAGTCGAAGTCCGTTATACTTTCCCCTTGTAATTCTTATTCAAAAAACACATTTCTATCGCATATCACTTTGTCAGTGTTTGCGATACTGAAAGATGATTCGTACTGAGCTCTTAATATTTCAGATACTTCTGTTACATCATCAGATAACACATTGTCTTCATTTTTCAAAGGTCCGATTAATCTTGTGTGATTTTTCGACTTCCTTTTTGCAAAATTATAGACGTACTTTGAGTTAACATGTATCGCTTCTTAGCGTCTTCTTCTTTATCTGTATGCTTCTCAATTAGTTTCTGTATGACGCAATCGATACTCTGCAGTCTATTATTTAATATTTTTCTGATGTTGTTTTCTTTACAGTTACTTATATATATATATATATATTGTGTGTTTGTGAATGCGCAAAGAATTACTTGCTTTATATTCTGTAATGATTACCTCCGAGTGTTAGTCCCACCAGATCCTCTTACGTGCATTACTATAGCAACCATAGTCTCTCTCTCTCTCTCTCTCTCTCTCTCTTTCTCTCTCTCTCTCTCTCTCTTTGTGTGCTAAATGAACTGCATGATCGACCTATTATCGCAACGGCATTCAAAAGCGGTAAAAATACGCGGTTCACAATAGAAGGCTATAACTCAGGCTTATACAGGGCTTTGATATGATTAAATACGTATTGCTTTGCCTATTCCGCCTATATATCGGTAATAGGTAATCGGTAAGAGGCCAATTACAAGCCCATAAGTAAATTGAAAGGAGTCGGTGTGGGTTTGAACCAAACTTTTATCCCACATCATTTCAAATCATTTTTAATTTTTTTTTATAACATTTTTTCCGAGTATTAAAGTTTTTTGATAAGACCATAATTCAGTATATAAGGAAAAGAATATATATATATATATATATATATAAATAACCACGAATGAAAAAGGAAACAGAATGGTGCTCAAGCGCTTTCGTCTAATGATATCCTCAGGATGAGGAAAGCGCTTGGGCACCATTTTGTGTTTCCTTTTTCCTTCGTGGTTACTTTCATCATAAATATTATTTACGTGTACTTCCGTGAAATAATTTTCATATATTATATATATATATACACACACACAGTATATATATATAATACATATTTATTTATTTCTTAAGAATAAATGGCGAGTAAACATTTAAACATCCACTCCGAGTACTTCGAGTTTATTTCAACTCCTCTTCAGGGAAACAAGAAGAGTTAAAATAAATTCGAAATTACACGGAATGGCTGTTTCACTTTTTCCTGCGGGTTATTTCAAAATAAAGAAGTTCACGCATTTAATGTGAATGTAAACCATATATATATATATATATGGAGAGAGAGAGAGAGAGTCCTTAAATTACATCGATTTAAGAAGAGGGGAAACGCATTTGGGCGCTATTTCTTAGTTTTCATCTTCTTCGTCTTCTTTGGAGCCCAAATAGACTGATCCATAACTCACTCACGGTCGCAATTCTTGCCTTTTAACCCTTTAATAATGGACGTATTCCCCCATTTATCTTTTATCTTCTACCACTTAACCCCCCCCCCCCGTTTTCAGTCCCCATTCCCCTAAAAAGAATTAAAAAAAAAATAAAACGACAATGAAAAACCATCGATTTGAACGTATATATATATATATATAATATATATATATATATTATATATATTCGCTGTATAACTTTGGGAGGGTTTTGAGGGTTTGTAAAATGAGGGTTCCTTCCCCCCTCGCCTATAGCTGCCCGTCGTTTCATATAATGGCAGACTCGCGTCTAGAAATAGCCTTAATGTACAACTCTGGTATTGGGTATATTTATTATCGGTGATTGTCTTTCAATTGGGTATTTTGGGTATACTCATTTTGGGTATACTCATTAAGTGCTTCCTCTCGAAGGGTTCAGTATGTAGTGTGAAATGCTTTTAAGGTTTTTATTTTTAGGATTCATATTATCTTATATTATTATCGAGTTATGTAATTAAGTTGGTAAAAGTTAATCACGCTTACACTATCGATTCATACCAGAGATGAGAGAGAGAGAGAGAGAGAGAGAGAGAGAGAAGAGAGAGAGAGAGAGAGAGGTGCCACATAATAAGCAGAACCAAAATTAAGTGCAAAGAATTATTGAGCTATTGAAAAGTTTTAAAAGAGAATAATAAGAAATTTAATTAATAAATAAAAGGAAATTGGAAATACAGTAAATGGAAATTGACATTTATAAAAGAACGAACATTTTGCAAAAAATTTGTGAGAGATAAAACGTGAAATAAAAACGAACTATAACGTCACAGATATATATATATAATATATATATATATATATATATATATATATATATACAGGGTGTCCCGTAAGTCTGGACCCATAGGGAAAAATAATAAAATTACAAAATAGTCCAAAAATTTATTACATAATCTGTTCAAAGTGTCCGCCGTTGTGTCGCACACATAGTTGAAGACGCAATCTCCACTGCGACAGCACTTTCTGAATCACAGTCGCAGAAATTTCTTGACACGCCTCCACAATGCGTGCTTTAAGGTGGAAAATGTTCTGAAGTTTGACCTCGTACACTTTGGCTTTCAAGTGGCCCCACAAATAAAACTCCAGCGGAGTAAGATCATAATAAAAAAATAATAAAAATAATAATAAAAATAATAAAAAAATATTATAAATAAATTTTTGGACTATTTTGTAATTTTATTATTTTCCCTATGGGTCCAGACTTACGGGACACCCTGTATATACTTACTTATTTTTGTTGTTGAGTTTGAACGACGGTTCAGGATCGACCTGCGGTAGACCCCTTTGCAGCATCCCGCCTCATTTGCGGGACTTGGTGAAAGAGGGAACTGCTCTGATCTCCTCCTGCCCTCGTAACCAGCCACGCATGGCTGGTCAGGGACTTTGCAAAGGAATCTGTCCAGCTGGTTCTTGAAGTTATTCAGTCGGTGTGCTGGAGATTCCTCACTTCTTTTGGAAGGACATTGAAAAGCTTTGGGCCCGTATTCTGAGGGTATTTTCGATCCTCGTTTTCATGGCCCCTTGTCCCACCGCAGCTGGAACCGTACAAAATCTGCCTCTTCTCTCATTCCAATTTGTTTCTATTTAATTTCTGAGGTTAGGGACAGAGCCCTCAAGTATTTTCCATATGTATATATATGTGTACCGCTCGCGCCTTCTTTCAAGAGAGTAGAGTTCCAGGGATTGTAGTCGAGACCAGTAGTCTTCACCTTCCGTTTCCTGTATCTTAGACGTAAAAGTCCTTTGTATAGCTTCAATGTTCGCAATGTCTCTTTTTCTGTGTGGGCTTGTGAGTACTAAGCAATACTCATTTATTGGCAGGAGTAGACTCTTCCATAATTTGAGCATGATGTTTGCTTTTCTGCTGCGGAAGCTCCTCCAGATGTTTCCCATTATTTTTCTAGCCGTTGTGATTTTGATTTTGCTCTCTGAATTCTGCATCCGACGACATTATTACTCCAGATCCCTGACTTGTGGATTTGGTGTTATCTCTTTGGCTTGCGGAGTTTTGTACCCTTTTTTCTATAGCTCCTTGTTATTACCATATCTTAGAAGTTGGAATTTTTCTTCGTTGAACTTCATAGTGTTGTCTTCTGCCCACTGGAATAATGTTTCAATGTCGTTTTGTAGTTTTCTTATGTCATCTTCGTTCAATATTTCCTAACATATCTTTGTGTCATCTGCGAAGCATGATACAATACTGTCCTTAATATCTGCATCGATATCTGCAATCATTATTACGAACAGCAAGGGAGCTAATACTGTTCCTTGTGGGACAGAGCTCACGACTTCCGAGACTTCCGATTTAACTCCGTTTACCACCACTCTTTGCGTTCTTTGCGTCAAGAAATTAATTATCCACCTTCCTAGCTTTCCAGTAATTCCTGTATCCTTAAGTTTGTGTGCTATGATTCCATGGTCACATTTATCGAAGGCTTTAGCAAAGTCAGTATATATTACATCAATGTTTTGTCCTCGACACAATGTTCCTAATATTTTCTCCTGGTGGTCTAGTAGCTGTGACAGGCATGATCTACCCGCCCTGAAGCCATGTTGATTTGGGTTGTATAAGTCTTTTTCTTGTAGGTAGTTAGTTTTGCCTCTAATTATGCGTTCAAAACACTTTAAAGGTGTGAGGTGAGAGCCACTGGCCGACAATTTTTGAGCATTGCTCTGTTACCACCTTTAAATAGGGGGCAATGTTCGCGTTCCTTATGGGGAGTGGAATTTGTCCTGTGCGAGTGATTTCCTCCATAGTAAGTATAGCGGTTTTGCAATACTCTCTTTGCATTTCTTCAGAAATGTGGCACTCCATGTGTCTGGCCCTGGCGCTGAATTGTCTCGCATCTGTGATAAGGCCGTAATTACATCTTCTTCCGTGAACTCGAAGTCCATTAATAGATTTGTGCCGGGATTTGTTCTTGGTTGATCTGTATCAATGTCGAAAAACTCGTCTGGGTTTTCCACTTCCACATCGGACTTAGGGGGTGCTAAACACAGATTTAAATTGTTCCCTAAGCAGTTCACTTATTTCTTTCGGGTCATTTGTGTATTCGGCCTCCCGTCTATCAACGGTCCAATACTCTCCTTACACTGCATTTTCCTTTTCGCAAAAGTGTAGAAGTATTTTGGGTTATTTTTTATGTTTTCTGCTACCTTGTTTTCCTCCTCGTTTGTCTTATGTATGAATGTTTGCTTTAGGTCCATTTCTATTTCGCCAAGTTTCCTCTCCAGTTTGAGTCTGCTTCAGTTCTGCATCTGTGGAGATTTTACGGTTTGTCTTCGTTGCCTGAATAGAGTCCTGATTTTCCTCTCGAGCTTGCTACGTTTTCTTTCCTGTCTCTCTGGAATATGTTTCAGTATTATAGGTTTGGTTTCCGTCTCTATTATACATAGTATTTCTTGTGGAGTCTTCTCGTGTAGTAGCAATTCTCAATTTACCTCCTTTAAATCTTTATTTACGTTTTCACAATTTACTTTCTTTGAATTTATGTTTAAGCCTTCAAATATTCTATCTGCCTCTCTAGGATGCGTTTTCGGACCTCTGGGTGCTAACTTCAATTGTATATCGATGAGGTTATGGGAGGAGAACTTTGTGTGCGTTACTTTTTTACTTATTATTATCGCGTTGTTATTTGTCCAGATAAATCCAAAACGTTCTCCTTTCTCGTGGCTTCACCGATTTCCTGGGTAAGGACGTAATGTTTCATAATATCTAATAGCATTGTTGCTTGGGTTCTGTCATCTTTAGTAATGTTGCCATGAAACTTCTCAACATCTATAACTTTGTCATTTTTCTTCCATGATATGAATGGGAGATTAAAATCTCCGAAAATTAGAATATTTGTTGCTGAAATTTCAAGTAATTTAATATGTTTTCTATTTCCTTTGTAGCAAATTGGAATTCACTTTTGTGGTGTTTGGTGGTCTGTAGATGTTCATAATGGTTAGGTTCAGTTCTTTTACGTCTAATATAATAACTTCAACTGTGCTGTTTGATTTCTTTACCCTCACTTCACATGTGTATGTGTTTTTCACGTAGATACAACAGTACAACACCCTCCTCCTCGTCTAGCCACACACACACACACACACACACACACACACACATATACATATATATATATATATATATATAGAACAGCAATATATATATATATATATATACGTAATGAAATTAACTGGATTCTTTGGAGCTGTTATATTTGCATGTCGGTTATAAATAGATATAGAGTGTAACATATTTGTGGATAGTAGTCTATTATGACGTGATCCTCTGGATCCAGAGATTCTATCTTTAGCTTTAAATTGATAATTAATTAGTTTTAAATTGATAATTATTTAGTTTTGTAAAAATTGATCGTTGCCAATGTACAGGCAGTTTTTACATAGTGGAGCTACCTCGATGGGCCGAAGGCCCCTAGTGTGCCCACTATAAAAATTTCTTATGTTCTTATGTTCTTGTGATTCCTAACCCACGTAAAATTGTAGGTCCCCTCCGCCACCACGGAGGACATGCACAATACACAATTACGAACAGTTAGGTAGATCAGCCATGAGTGGATCCTAGGGTCTTTGTTGGTCTGAAACATTATATATACATAACATTTTTATATATATATATATATATATATATATATACATACACATTTTAACTGCAAACACGCAGTATAATTAATGTAAAGAACGACGCTTGTATAGGAGAATATTCCGTGCAAGATGAGGAGGGAGAACGAAACAAATGAAAAAATGAGGTAACCACTCGGGAATCGAACCCGGGATCTTCCGATTGCCGGTCAGATATGATAACCATTACACCATGGGCCTCACTCGATCAAATGCCGTAATTCTCCTACATACGCGCAGAAACCAATGCCCCAAGGGGGCACCCCTCACATGCCGTACATTATATACATTTTAACTGCAAACACGCAGTATAATTAACGTAAAGAACGACGCTTGTATAGGAGAATATTCCGCGCAAGATGAGGAGGGAGAACGAAACAAATGAAAAAACGAGGTAACCACCCGGGAATCGAACCCGGGATCTTCCGATTGCCGGTCAGATATGATAACCATTACACATGGACCTCACTCGATCAAATGCCGTAATTCTCCTACATTTTTTCATTTGTTTCGTTCTCCCTCCTCATCTTGCGCGGAATATTCTCTATACAAGCGTCGTTGTTTACGGTATACTGTATATATATATATATATATATATATATATATATATATATATATATATTATGTGTGTGTGTGTGTGTGTGTGTGTGTGTGTGTGTGTGTATGCCTCGGTGGGTAGTGGTTAGCGTCGCTGGCTACGAATCCATCAGCCCCGGGATCGAGACCGGTGACGGCAGGCGGCACGCAGCAAAACCCAGCTGTTTATCCTTCCATACAATAAAGAAATTGGTTGGTAGATAAATGAGTACCCTGGGTAGCCTAGTGATTAAGACGCTGTTCTGCTGGGGGTGTGGTTCGGATTCCACGTTAAATTGTGGGTCTAAGGTGGAATGACAAACTGACCTTCGTCAGAATGAACAATTAGGGCGGAAGCAAAACCAAGGGTATATATATTTACTTTTGGTTACCTTTGGTTAGCTTCCGCCCGAATTGTTCATTCTGACGAATTTCAAGCTTTTCACTCCACCTTGGACCTACAGTTTACGTGGAATCCGAACCACGCCCACCAGCAGCCCAGCGGTCTTAACCACTAGGCCACTCAGGGTACCCATTTATCTACCAACCACTTTCTTTATTGTATGGAAGGATGAACAGCGGGTTTTGCTGCTCGTCGGCTGCCGTCACCGAGTCTTGATCCAAGGGCCGATGGATTCGTAGTCAGCGACGCTAACCACTACACCAGCGAGAAAGAAAGTTACATCTTTAAACCTTTCCAGAGGCGGGACGGACGACCTAAACTCGTAATTTTAACTTTGAATTTTGAAATGACTTAAAAAATTTCTAAACGTTTTATGACACTCAATTATGACTGTATGACTGATTACTCTTCAGTTTTGTTTTCTTAGATTTCAAGTTTTACTTTTGATTCGAAATTTTAAATTTGACCAAGTGAATTTTCCTTCATTATGAATTTTTTTTTTTTAATTTTAAATGTATTCAAATGAAATTAAAAAAAATTAAAAGAAAAAAGTCGAGTCTAAGGTCAGTGTCTAAATGAAGTGGAAAAAAAATTGCATGACCAAAATTAATTAAAATCCCAACAACACGTAACATATAATAGCAACAGGCAACATCCGGAACCTCATTCCCCACCCACCACAGTGTGGGGCTGCGTGTGCTCCAAGGGTCATTTGAACCCGAGTATTAATTAATCGTCCTTTTTTTAGGACACATTTTAACACTACAATTTAGGTTAGAACTTAAAAATGAAGTTTTTAAATATTAATTTTTAATTTTTATCTGATACACAAAAATTTAAATAAAAAAATAAAAAATATTTAAAAATGTCACTTTTAAATTCAAACCTAAATTGTAGTATTAAAATGTGTCCTCAAAAAAAAGACGCTGGGCGTTAATGGGTTAAGAGGGTGAGTAGCAGGCCCAACCCAACCCAGGCGCCAGTAGCAGGGAGCGAGCGCAGAGCCACATCGTCCATAATCCCACTGAGCTACGGGGAACCCCTTAGTTCCGTAACATATAAAGCTTGAATAATAATAATGATAACAATAATTAATAATAATAATAATAATAATAATAATAATAATAATTAGTAAAAACAGTCACAAGTCCACAACTACGAAACGAAATGTTAAAATAACAAAAAATACATCCCGCTTCAAATTTTGCAAAATTTGAGTATAAGTTGCCAAGTAGCAATAATTTTATAATTAAATGTAAAAATTAAAATAATATATTTTAAAATTCACACATTTTATTCTTGACCAGAAAGGTTGAAAAAGTAAAAGTTAAAAATTGTAAAAGGCCTAAAGGAAATGCTAATTATATGAACGCACTTTTACCTTTAAAATAAGGCGGAGCTCAACTACCTGTTGCGTTTAGATTAATTTGGTGGTAACTGTTATATGATATATATATATATATATATATATATATATATATATATATATATATCACAGTTATTGACTTCTTTCTTTTTTTCAGGAGGGCCAGAAACTGGCACAGCACTCAGGCTAACTACGGCACCTTGTTGAATAAAGACGTAAATCTATTAAAATGCTTTTACATGACTTTCCTTTTTTTAATTTTGTTTCCTCACCGCAACGAACGGGTTCGATCCCCTTCTCGCATTTTTGACAAATTAAAAATGAAAATTGTTTACCAACTGTCGGGAGATGCCAGTGAGTCATCGGGCACTCAACCAATCGGCCAACTACTCGTTCGATACCCTCTTTATCACATGTAAGAACTTGGGTATTCTTTTTTTACGTAAAAAGGAGGGGCCAAGGGCGGGCGCCCACAAAAATACCCCCCTTTATAAGAAAGATAGCCAAAATCAAGGTCTCCGAGGCTGACGATGTCTTATACTCGTGTATATATATATAAATTTGTAAAAGCTTGTGTAGTGTGTAAAATGCGTGAATGTGTAGTGAGGAGTAGAGGAAGAAGTGTGTGTTTGAGAGAGCATGCTGGACTGCTCACAGGGTAGGTGAGACAAAAAGATCAGCTAAAGAGTGGAGTGACAAGAGAAACAGGAGTTCCAACACTCTTCTTCCCTGGTCGATTGGTACTTCCCTGGTTGATTGATGACTGCACTCTTCTCCTTTGAAGGAGGACCTTCTCCTCCTCCTCCTCCTTCTTCGTTGTAAAATAAATTTGGGTGTTTGGCTATAAACATTTCATATTTATATTTAACATTTGAAATGGTGAAATATTGTAAAAGATTTCGTCATCTTAAATGTTTAGAAACAAGACCCATAATGTCAAGACAAATATATATATACACACACAATATATATATATATATATATATATATATATATATATATATATATAATATTTTTTTGAATATTTTTCTTAACATTCACCTTGATACTTCCCAAACTAAATTCCTCTGTTAAAAACAAATCGCATACACACACACACACACACACACACACCAATAAATGTGAGGTAATAAAACTATCAAAGTATGTATTTAAAGGCCACATATGCTATACAACGCTAATGGTACAATAGTACAAGTAATGTTCACATTAAAAATTAAAGATAACAACATCGTGTCCTAAAATAACTTTAGTTATTAGGAAGAGCGGCGCCAAATAGGCCTATGCCAACCTATGTACGGTGGAAAAAAGTGTGCCCACATACCCAATTACAAAGGCGGCGAGGGGTATTTACGGTCTAGTGTCCTATATCGCAATGAAGCTATACCCATAGGTCCGAGATGGTGATAATAGGTTTTATAGGTAACTTGTCTCTTATTACGTAGAGGCACAGGTGAATAACTAGCTAGTTAAGGACAGGTAAAAGAAATTATCTAAAAAATACCCGCGATTTATTTCGGTTAAGTTTCGCTTTTTATTAAGATACGCTATACCCCGATATACCCGATACCAATCTCAATCCAAATGACCTTCCAAAAATGTCGAGAATTTTCGTTTAGGTTCCGCGAATAAACAGATCAACAGAGACAGAGTGAAGCCGAAATTTTGGAAACGAAACTTGCACGTTTCCTGCAGAACTATTAATTTCAACTATTAAGTATTACTATTATAACTATGACTATTGACGATGGCAATGAAAAATATTTATCTTGACTTTTTATATATATATATATATATATATATAGGGTGAACCACATAAAAGCGGCCTCAAAGGAATATTTTATATTTTCTTTTCATGTATAAAATTTTCTTTGGACGCTTTTATGTGGCTCACCCTGTATATATATATGTATATAAATAAAGACCTCGGCTGCACAATTCGGAGAACACTGTACCCTTAAAATCATAATATCTACAACGATAATGGTAATTATCTGGAGGAGATTCCATAGCACAAAAACAGCGTTAAGTGGTGGCAATTCTGCGTGAATCTTTGAATGATTTAACACTGTAAATTGTTGGAAACAGGAAATACAAGTTAAATTTTGTATACTCCTATTTTATATGCATTAATACTAAAAAATTGTGTAAAATGCTGTTAACCGTTGTCATATATTAACTGCGAGAAATTTATTCGTCGGTTAAAGTTCACGTTTTTCTTTTGTTTCTCAGCGGGGAGAGCACGACGCTTGTATATTTATATTTTACTTTTAAGCCATACAATAATTTGAACGGAAATAGTTTTAATTTTTTTTATTTATTATTATTTTTTTATCTATTTCGTAATTTCATTTTTTTAGTTTTAGTTTGTGGGTACGTTCTTAATTTCATTTTAAGGGTACACTTCATTTTATTTTAGGGGGTACGTTCTTCATTTTAAGAGGGTACTCTCTTAATTTCATTTTAGGGGTACACTTTATTTTATCTTAGGAGATACTATTCATTTTAGTTTAGGGGGTACTTTCTTTATTTTAAGGAGGTACTCTCTTAATTTCATTTTAGGGGGGGTACTCTCTTAATTTTATTTAAGGGGTTACTCCTCAATTAAAGGGGGTCTTTTATTCAATTAACATTAACGCAAACTTTTTATATCAACAAAATGCCATCTTAAACTCGACTTTGTAATATTTTTAAAAAGTACCCAGATAAGCCTCGAGAATGAGGAGGCTAAAGGATGTACAGTTCGTGTTAAGTTTCATATTTCCTCTCTCTCTCTCTCTCTCTCTCTCTCTCTCTCTGTAGTTTTATTTCTTTATATGTATTTTTTTTTATAGTTCACTTCCTGTCTTTATTTCTCTTTCATCTCTCTTCTTTTCTTTCATCTCTCTCACAATATTTTGATCTCAGCAATTCTACTTCCACCTACACTCTTACACTTTTATCTACATATCATACCCTCTCCCGTAGTTCCTTTACTTTGTGTACGGTTTTAGTATCCCTCGTAATTCTCTCTCTCTCTCTCTCTCTCTCTCTCTCTCTCTATCACACACACACACACACACACACACACACAGACGCTACACGACAATAATTTTTGTCTCCGGATTTTTTATTCGCCTTTTTGCAGGATTTCCTTTGAAAAGAATGCCAATCAGTGCCTGGCTAGACATTCAAATATGTCGAGACTTTTCTTGGCACCCATTAGGCTCTTTGGCATTGTAACTGTATGTATATATATGATGATTCGCCCACTCGTGGAGGGGTCCCAACTTTTTTCTTCGGAGTTTTCATTAGGATAATTTATTACCAACTGCTATACACTTCCCATACTTACAGTTACTCTCTCTCTCTCTCTCTCTCTCTCTCTCTAATACATCTCTTTCTTCTTTCAATATTATATCTTATCACTATACCCATTTATTTATATTTTCTTAATTTTTCTCTACATAATCAAACAGGGAAGTTGTTTCATCGCGAGACAAGCAGTTAAACCGATTTAAATAAATGTTAACCTTTTATGGACGATTGATACAAATTGGTAACGTTTCAAATACGCACATTCATAACTTAACCTTACAAAAAATTCCGGCCTTAAAGAGTTGAGACAATAATTGTTTTAAAATTTATTACAATTTTCCATTTGATTAAATAGAAAAAAATGGATAAACGTCAATATAGTAATGAAAGATCGGGAAAAGAAAGAAATGTATTGTGTTATATACACATCACAATATAGTAAAGGGCAAACAGGGAAAGTCTGCTATATGACATCCCTGCAACGGCATGTAGTAGACTTTCCCTTTTAGCCCTTCAAGTGAAGAAGGTTTCTTAGTAACCTCTTTTGGACCACTGGGTCGAATATGTACCGTTTCCCATACACGCACTTATAACTTAACCCTACAAAAACTTCGGTGGTTAAAAGGTTAATTTAAATAATGTTCACATTCATTAGAAGTTGTTAATTAATTAATTATTATTATTATTATTATTATTATTATTATTATTATTGTACGGGTTTTTCTATGTGATAGCGATACTATCTTCAGGGTATAGCCATTGAGTCATCGGGAATTACCCCAAATTATGGGCAAGTAACTTTTACTGTGACATTTTCCTGTCATTACGCTATAGGTTAAGTTAAATTAGGTTAAGTTATAAGTATGTTGTTGATAGTGACTTTTTCCTAATTTGAGGGTATCACCATATTGGCCTTTTTCCCAATCTCGTTCATTCCCAGGATAGAATCTCGAATGAGACCATCCTGAAATCGATCCATTGTACGATAGTACAAGGTTAAGTTAGGTTAGGTTAAAATAAGGTTAAGTTGGGTTAGATTAAGTTGTTGTACGATTTCCCCCTTTAAGTCAGAATTTGCGAAGGAAATATCTCTATCTCTCTCGAGCCGGAAATAGCGATACGTCCTTTTTTCTTTATACCCAAATCAGGAAAAATTTCAAGGTAAGATTTACCTCCTTGAAGTATACATTCCCATTATTGGACAACGAATAGGAATGAAAGTGTTGCTTAATAAGAAATAATGTTCGTATTAGATCTGTAGAGTGGATCTTAGGGTCTTTGTTAGCCTTAGCTTCTGTAGATCTGTAGAGTGGATCTTAGGGTCTTTGTTAGCCTTAGCTTCTGTAGATCTGTAGAGTGGATTAGGGTTTGTTAGCCTTAGCTTCTGTAGATCTGTAGAGTGGATCTTAGGGTCTTTGTTAGCCTTAGCTTCTGTAGATCTGTAGAGTGGATCTTAGGGTCTTTGTTAGCCTTAGCTTCTGTAGATCTGTAGAGTGGATCTTAGGGTCTTTGTTAGCCTTAGCTTCTGTAGATCTGTAGAGGGATCTTAGGGTCTTTGTTAGCCTTAGTTCTGTAGATCTGTAGAGTGGATCTTAGGGTCTTTGTTAGCCTTAGCTTCTGTAGCTCTCTCTCTCTCTCTCTCTCTCTCTCTCTCTCTCTCTATATATATATAATATATATTATATATATATATATATATATGATGAATAAAACCACGAAGGGAAAAAGAAACACAAAGTGGTGCTCAAGCGCTTTCGTCTAATGACATCCTCAGGAACACTCCATAAACTTCAACTTACTTTTGTTAGCTTCAAACAAACCTGATTTTTCGATATGTAGGGAACCTATATTTACATTTAAAACACCTTTAATAATACTAATATACTGGTACGAATAATGCTAATAACACAAAGATGGCCACTTATATTTTGGGAATAATTTCGTTTTGTTCCCAAAAAGTATAAATCTGATTTTTGGCAAAAACAAAGAAGTGGAAAAAAAAAAGAAAAAGAAAAAGAAAAAAAAAGGTTTTAAAAATGAAATTATCTTATGATGTGGAGACGGTTAATTATAGTTAACCTAATTTCCTTGCTTTCATGCTTTAATTTCAATTAGTTTATAGAGGGGAAATGTATTTTAGGGCCGTTGTTTATGACTTTCTAGGTTATACGGTCGAGATGAAGTGTGTAAATTAAAATGAAAAGCGAATATCACACACACACACACACACACACACATATATATACACATATATACACACACACTGTAAACACACACACACACACACCTACGAGTGTATATATATATATAATATATATATATATAAGGTTATATATATATATATATATATATATGCATATATAACTGCAATGACCGCGCAGTATATAAATGAATAGAAACGACATAAGTGTTAAGGAACGTTTCTGCACACGAGGAGGAGAGATAAACGAATAATGAAAAATGAGGCGAACCGCCCAGGAATCGAACCCAGTGCAGAAACGTTCCTTAACACTTATGTCGTTTCTATTCATTTATATACTGCGCGGTCATTGCAGTTATATGCGCATATTCACGATTTGCGAGGGTGCCCTCTCAGGGCATTGGTTTCTGCCCTATGTGGGAGAATTTCGATTTGTGATTGAGTGAGGGCCGTAGCATAATGGTAGAGCGTCCGACCGGCAATTGGAGGGCCCTGGGTTCGATTCCTGGGCGGTTCGCCTCATTTTTCATTATTCGTTATCTCTCCTCCTCGTGTGCAGAAACGTTCCTTAACACTTATGTCGTTTCTATTCATATATATATATATATATACTGTATGTGTGTGTGTGTCAAAGGCGCATATAGGGCAACATACCCTAATACCCTTACAATATCTACTTAAAACTGTCGAAGTTACTGTGATTTGGGTATATCAGGATAAAAATGTCCTATCATCAAATCATACGCATAGGTCTATAAGCTAAAGTTATTCTCAGTTAATATTGCGTCTACTAACCTCTCCCCGCCCCCTCTAATCCAGTAATGTTTATAGATAGGGTGATTTTTGTCTTTGTCTGACAGTTGGGGGGGGGGGGGGGGGTTAGTTGGTTGCCTGATTTGCTGGTTGGTCCGTTTTACGAAATTTACTGGAGGTAATGCCATCAATCGGGAAAAAAATATGTCCCTTTAAGAGAAGAACTTGGTCGATCCAAACACATTACGTCAGTGTGCTCGTCATTGCACTCCCTACTCATTCTGGGAATACCCAGCGTTGGAGAAAGCACCATACACATACCAAAACTTGCCCATTTCTCAGACTTGACTTGGAATAATCCATGATGCATGGGTTACCCATGACGCTGAAGGATTTGATTGTAAGAAAGTGAATTATATATATATATATATATGATTGCTGTTTTAACGAGTATAAACATATATAATTGTTTAAGTCACGAGATTTGTTTAGAAATGTTGATTTACATTAGAAGCTTGAACATCTTCAAGGATAAAAAATAGGTAGCTATTACGTCAGTGTGAATACCTGAATACTTTCAAGGTCTAGGTGTTACCCCCAAGCGTTTTAAGATTAAGCCAGGGTTTAATTTTGGCGAATTAGTTCTTTCTACGTCCTTGCGAACGGGGACCAACGTAGACTTGGTTCATGCAGGTTCCACGTCGAAAGAAAGGGAACCTTTTTTTAGGACGTACAAGGCTTAAGCTAAATGAATATCTCAGATTTACAAGGAAAGCACACACACACACCCACACACACACACACACACACATATATAATATATTAATATATATTAATAAAACTATGCTTATCATCGTTGTCATGACGACCCATTAATCTTCGGTATGACGTCATAACAAATGCCCGAATGACAGGATACGAATGAACCTGTGACAACAAACGGATGGTACAGCTCTCTCAGACTTCACAAATCAATAAAGGAAGTTTCCTTTTCTTAACTTCTCAACTTCGGAAGTAACTGAGGCGAAGTTTGTGAAGAGACGAGTATTCATTGAATGAAGGAATGACATCTTTCAGAGAGGATTATTTCACTCAAAAATAAAATTAAAAGACAAATTCCAGTTCAATAAAAACGCTTACATTTTGAAAGTAAACACGCGCGCACGCATATATATATATATATATATATATATATATATATATATATAAGCACACCGAACAAAAAAATAGTCACCCCTAATAGCACCGATAGTAGGAAGTTCAAGGTCACACAGAGGGCGCTGATGTAGCATTGGTAAGTGACAAGTAGTGGTGACGTAGCACACAGGATCAGATCTGTTTCGTGAGGTGGTGAAGAACAAAGTGTGTGTGGATATAGTCTGCAAAATGGGTCGTGAGGCAGACGTTACTCAGTGGCAAAAAGGAGCCATCGTGTTTGGCAGAGCCACGGACACAAAATGTCTGAAGTAGCCCAATTTGTTGGTGTGTCAACGCGTACTGTCCAGCGAGTTTACAAAGAGTGGTGTAGTTCGCAATCAACTGACAATCGACGGCGTAACTGTGGCCGGAAAACAATTCTCGACAATAGGGGCCGC
Source organism: Bathynomus jamesi (assembly GCA_023014485.1). Taxonomy (NCBI): domain Eukaryota; kingdom Metazoa; phylum Arthropoda; class Malacostraca; order Isopoda; family Cirolanidae; genus Bathynomus; species Bathynomus jamesi. Next base: position 25,896 of record JAJOZX010007733.1, on the reverse strand, counting down.
CGCCATGTTTCTCGTCTAGTAACTACAAATCGTTTTCAAACCAGAGAACAATTGCTCCAAGAAACCAATGAGGTTCTCCAGCGACCAATTTCCGAACGGACATTGCGACGAGAACTGCATGCGATGGACATCTGGAGCAGGGTACCACGGAAGAGGCCGCTGTTAACAGCAAGTCACAAATTGGCACGTTATAAATGGGCTCAGAGGCACAAAAACTGGACTGCGGCAGATTGGAAACGTGTAATTTGGTCCGATGAGTCCCGTTTTTGTTTGTTCTCCAATGATGGGAGGCGACGAGTACATCGCAGGTCCAATGAAGCCTTTAATCCTGAATGCGTCGAAGGTGTTGTTCAGGCTGGAAACAGAAAGTGAAGCGCAGGAATAGACACCCACGGACTCTGGCGGAACTTCGGGACCGGCTGATGAACGAGTGGCAGCAAATCGATGTTCAGTACATGCACAACCTCGTAGAGTCTCTGCCTCGCGGATTCGTGCGGTTATCAAGGCCAGAAGCGCCGTCACACGTTATTAGGTACATTCTGAGAGGGTGACTAATTTTTTGTCCGGTGTGCTTATATATATATATATATATATATGTGTGTGTGTGTGTGTGTGCTACAAAAACGATTTAATGTCCGAATTATAGAAAACAATTGTATATTATAATCTATTTATTAAATATATTAGAAAAATTTACATAAATACTTCAATAAAATTTAGTAGTGCCTCCAAGTGCCATTCCTCTCCTATAATGTTAAATTTGGCACACATTTTAGACAGAGAATGACTCACTATATATATATATATATATATATATATATATATATATATATATATATATTCACATGAATTAATATATATATATATATATATTAAAGAAAGCACAATAAAAGTTACAAAACTTATGTATTTATATATATATAAAGAATAAAAAAATGTACATACCGCAATTGTTGCGAGTATCCCCCCCCCCCCCCCCCACTCTCCACATGGTCTCCATTAAGAGAAGAACATATTTGGTTACTCCTCATATGGATCACGTGTCAATTAAAACAATTATATTGGTTTCTTCAGATTTTTTAGTCTCTCTCTCAATTTACTAACTAATTATTTCAGATATAAAATCAAACATTCCTCACTATTTTTTAGCTCGTCAATATATATATATAATAATATATATATATATATTGAAATTAATCAGTTAGCGGAGCAACGGCGAATAAAGAGAAGGCCGATACGTGTATTAAGAGTGTAATTGTTGGCTATGTTGGCCTTATGTTTTTATTAAGTTCAGCGTATACGTAAGATTGTATTTATAACTTATGTTAGGTTAAGTGGCTATGGATTGTAAATGATCCGCAAAATAAGATGTTTTGTTTGTCGTTCGTTTGTAATCGCCTGCAAAGTAGATTAAATTAAATAATGTAAGGGTCAGTGTCAGGGCACGGCTATTGCAGGCGTCTAGACTAGTCGAAGTCAACCTTTGCTACGCATGGAGTATCAATTGACACCAAATTGCAAAGAATGTCTCACTTGCATTCATAGCATAAATTTTTATTATATATATATATATATATATATTATATATATTTTTTTTTCATTTGTTCTTTCTCCCTTTTCATCTTGTACGGAACGCTCTTCTACACAAACGTCGTTCTTTACATTAATTATACTGAGTTAAAGTGTATATATGTACGGCATGCGAAGGTGCTCCCTCAGGGCATTGGTTTCCGCTCGTATGTAGGAGAATTACGACTTATGATTGATCGAGGTCCATCATGTAGTTGATAGCATATCTGACCGGCAATCGGATGATCCCGGGTTCGATTCCCGGGTGGTACGTCATTTTTCATTTGTTCGTTCTCCCTCCTCATCTTGTGCGGAACGCTCTTCTAGATAAGCGTCGTTCTTTACATTAATTATACTGTGTGTTGTTTGCAGTTAAAATATATATATACATATCATATATTGGCGTTCATAAGTATTCGTACAAAGAAATTTTTCGGTTATATTCGTCCTTATCTTTTGCACCATGCTTAGGAGAGTTAAAAAAAAGTCTACCATTCGTTTGGAAAAATGTACCAAATAAAAAAGTTAGTTTAACTCCAGCATATAATGTAAAACAAAAAAATTTGAAATTTAAAAAAAAAAAAAGTTAAATTCAAAAGTTTTCGTACATTTACTTACAAATTTATTCACTACTTTGTGTGTCTACCTTTTGCTTGAAGAATTAAAAATTTTTATCAGTAGTAGGCTGTCTATTGATTAAAGACTGTTGGCATTTCTGAATTCTAGAATTTTCTCTGTGAATCTTCATGGAAGACGGATGACTGTACAAGCCATTAGTAAGCAATGGGTCGTCGTGGTAAAGAACTGTTTACGGATCTTAAGAGATCTGTTATTGCTGCACACGAGTCTGGAAAGAGTTATAGGAAGATAGAAGAATTTCGAATTCCATTTACGATGGTTGCTGCATTTATAAAGAAATGGAAAGGCTTTGGAACACTCAAAACTCTACCAAGGTGTGGACGATCTTGCAAGATTTCAGAACGTACACATAAACGGATTGGAAGAATGGCTGCTGCGAATCCACGAGTGACTGCGGGTGATATTTGCCAACATTAAGACTGTCTAAGATCGATGTCCATCCCTCTACTGTACGTCGTACAATGATAAAGAATGGTCTGCATAGAGGAATTGCAGGAAGAAAACCTCTGCTACGGAAAGCGCACAAAGAAGCTCGTTTAAAGTACGCCAAGGATCATCAAAATGATGGATTTGCTTTCTGGAAGAACATTCTCTGGACAGACGAAACCAAAATTGAATTATTCAGGAACAACGAGCAACGGTATGTTTAGCGAAAACCAAATACTGCAGTCAAGAAAAAAAGCATCCTTCCTACGGTTAAATATGGTGGTGGTAGTTTGCTTCTGGTCCAGGAAAGCTCGTTATCAGTGCAATCTTGAATTCGAAGAAATATCAGGAAATTTCAGAAGAAAATGTATCGCCTTTAGTTCAAAAGTTGCGAATGGGTAGCAGTTGGGTACTGCAATAGGATAATGGTCTCAAAACATAAAGAGCACAATGAAATGGCTTGAACAAAAGAATTTCAAGCTTCTCAAGTGGCCCAGTCAAAATCCACATCTCAAATTAATCGAGAATTTATGGTTTGATTTGAAAAAAGGTGTCTGCAAAAGAAACCCTTCGAATCTGAATGAATTGCAACAATTTTCTTTAGAAGAATGAGCTAAAATTCTACTGAGATATGTCGAAACCTTTGGGGTAAAAAATATCCCAAAACGAATCATTGAGAAGTCATTCAAGCAAACGGTATAAATAACTTTATAAGTAAATGTACGAAAACTTTTTCATTTTAACCTTTTTTATCTTCCTCAAATTCTTGATAGTTTACATTATATGTTGGAGTTCAACTAATTTTTTTTATTTGTTAAATTTTTGCAAACAATGGCAAACTTTTTTTAACTATCCTATGCATAGTACAAAAGATAAGCATAGTACAAAAGATAAACATAGTACAAAAGATAAGCATTGTACAAAAAATAAGGACAAAATAACTGAATTATTTCTCTGTACGAATACTTATGAGCGCCATTGTTATATAATAACGACGTCGTAAATTATGAAAGTATAGGATTTTTGGAATGGCGAGATTTAGTGTGAAAGAAAAAGATCAATACAAACTCTGATATTGATCAATTAAAAAGCATAAGATTAATTTAAAAATAGAGGCCTTTATACGGAAGGTTTGCGATTGCAAACGCTTTGGGTTTCTGGTCTAGTTTGCCTAGAGAATCTTGGGGTAGTAGTAAGGACGGAACTATGATTGATACACGTAGATTTTCGTTGCTTTGGGAATGAAACTGAAATCTATGGTGCATCTTGCTCCTGAAGAATCATACGACTGAACTGATAATAACTATAAAATATTTGCAATACAAAATGACGAAAAATACACAAAAATGGATACGGACTTGGATAGTGACCCCCTGTTTGCATGGCAATGATGCTGCAAGCTGTGTACCCTAAAATGGGCGTATGGGCGGAACGATGCTCTGTGTGAAAATATTAAGCTTTTTATCTCACTTTCACTTCAGCTATCATTATGAATGTCTTAAGCATTGATATACAGTGTGTGTGTATATATATATATATATATATATATATATATATATATGTGTGTGTGTGTGTGTGTGTGTGTGTGTGTGTGTGTGTGTGTGTTATAAAAAATTATTGATTCATATATCAACGTAAAGATTCGAGTTTGACTTTTCATAGCACAGAAATGAAAAATGTGACACATTTAATGCCAAGAAGTAAATGCGTCAAAATTAAATGCGTCATTTCATCGTTCTCATCCGAAGAGTGGTTAAAGGAAATGTAACTGTGGATGTAAGTTGGATTAACCTTTTCAAGTCGTGACCTTAAACGACACCTTTGGATACAAAATTTCCTGAAGCTCAAAGTGAAAGATTCTCGATACACACACACACACACACACACACACACACACACACACACACACACACATATATCCATTTATTTATTAATGAAAACTAGAATTTTAATCCACGATATTAAAATCTTTTGTAAATATAAACACTGAAGATATATTACTAAACTATCGCTCTGTCAATAAAACTTTAAAGTCAAACAACAACTTAACTACATTGGCACAGTGCCAAGTACACTTGGCACTGAAATAGTTTAAGAATTTAAACGAGAAAAGGCTAGTAAAAGACACCATTTTTTTCGCTCTAATTAATAGAATAATGCTGGTGTAATTAGTATATATATATATATATATATATGTCGTAAAGAACGACGCTTGTATAGAAGAATATTCCGCGCAAGATGAGGAGGGAGAAGGAACAAATGAAAAATGAGGTAACCACCCGGGAATCGAACCCGGGATCTTCCGATTGCCGGTCCAGATATGATAACCACTACACCATGGTCCTCACTCGATCAGAAGTCGTAATTCTCCTACATACGCGCAGAAACCAATGCCCCGAGGGGGGCACCTCCCGCATGCCGCACATTATATACATTTCAACTGCAAAGAACACGCAGTATAATTAACGTAAAGAACGACGCTTGTATAGAAGAATATTCCGCGCAAGATGAGGAGGGAGAACGAACAAATGAGTGAGGATCATGGTGTAGTGGTTATCATATCTGACCGGCAATCGGAAGATCCCGGGTTCGATTCCCGGGTGGTTACCTCATTTTTTCATTTGTTCGTTCTCCCTCCTATAGCTGCGTGCCTATATATATATATATATATATAGGCACGCAGCTACTTTCCCGACAACGTCTTATATTAAGAAATAAAGTATACAAAAGTACACAGTGCTTCATAATTTGTAACTTTACTACTGAACTGAAAGTGTGTTGAATGTGACGTGTGTCAATTCCAGTGTGTCTTCCGGCTTTTTCTTTATTTTACTTAAGCGACACTTACCTGACATTAATTTGAGAGTTTTACCGTCCATGTGTCGCACTTTTTTTGTGTACGTAACTGTGCTCTACCTAAATCCTGACTAGTGTCACAAGACATACTTCTATCGGGTTATCTGTTTGTAGTTTGATCAAAGGATTAAATACTCTGAGAAAGGAATTAAATTGTTCGCTGTTTTAGCATTTTACGTCGCATATGGTTTCAAATGCTTTAAGTCTTTTGAAACAAACTACAACATCGTCATTAGCTCTCTTTCAGCTGATAGAAGGGAAATTAAAGTTCCCACACACAAATCTTACATATGAAAACAAATTTTAGTGTTAGAAAATACTCTAGTTTTAATTCTTTTGTTATAAACCTCTGTCATAAAGACATATTGTCTGACCCTCCTAATACTATTTTTTTATTTTTACAAAATAGTGATGAAGGTCATAAATTGACACAGCGCTCAGGCCAACTAATGCGGCCCATTGCATTAACTCCTATATTATTATTACTAGCATCATCGGGATTCGAACCCCGATCTCATTGTCTTCATTTCGCTTATAGGGAAACGGTGTCAATAATAAGTAATAAGTGAGAAGGACCAGAAAATGGCACGGGGCTCAAACCAATGAATGCGGCCAATTGCACTGTTATTATTATCAGTATCATCCGGATTTGAAGCCCTGACCAACCCCGATCAACAGGCTGTTACAAAATATCTATTAAAACCTAACCTATTGAAAAAAAACCACAAACTTAGTTTTCCGAAGCTGTCGAAAGCCTTTGATACGTTCTCACGTGATATCTTCTGCGAAAAACTAAACACATTCGTGTTTCTGTATCCACCCGAGGAGGATGCCAGTGGGCGTCGAAACTGTCGTGGAAATAAACTCTGTCTATTAGAGTGGGTTTTTATTTTCATATTTTGACCTTCACGTAGAAAAAAGTGAAGTTTTTTTGCATAAACACATATGGTTTAAGGGGAAATATACTAAATTGGCTTAAGTCTTATCTCTCTAATCGTCACCAGCATGTTAAAGTAAAAGACATTTCATCAGAATATGTTGTATTAGAAAGTGGGGTTCCGCAAGGATCTATCCTTGGACTCTTACTTTTCGTAATACTTGTAAATGATTTTTAATTTTAATACAAGGCTTTCCTTTCAACCTTTCAGATGTTTCGCGCGATGATTCTTCATTTCACGAATGTTAAGCTTGTTGCCCCTCCTCTTGAGTTGGTCTGGTGAAGTAAAGAGTTGGTTTCTTGCGTCCTCCATTTCACATATCCGCGTAATCCCGGCTCATCTAGAATTGTTCTGAGCCAGGCGTCTAGTATTGTTTTGAAGATATCTACCGCTACACTACTCGTGTTCCTTAGTTCCTTGGGCAGCTGGATGAACAGTCTTGGTCCTCTCACAACAAAACAATTTTCCTTTACGGTTGAGGATGTTCCTTGTCTTGCCTCTAATTTAGTAACACGACACAATCTTCCTTTTCCTATTTTCCATTGTTGTTTGCGTGGTTATAGGGTTCAGAGTAAGGTTAGGAACTAGTTTCTCCATTATTTTCCAAGTGTAAATAATGGTGCATCTCTTTCTTCCTCTTTCCAGTGAATATAAATTTAATTCACGTAACCTTTCCCAGTAATTTAGTTCTTTGCATCAATTGATCTTGGCTGTGAAGCTTCTCTGAATCCCTTCCAGCTGACTAATATCTCCTTTTTTATATGGGGATGTTAAGACCGAGCAATACTCCAACTTGGGTATGATCAGTGTTTTCAATAGACGAATCATTATATTCCTATCCTTTCTTTTAAAGATTCTCAGTATCTGTACAGTTATTCTTTTTGCTCCGTTTACTGCTATCTTATTTTGTGTTTCAAATTTCGCATCACCAGTAATTATAACTCCTAAAGCTTTTGCTTTAGAGTTTCTTTGAATTTCCTCTCCATTTGGGGTGTAGTATTCCATAGAGTTTAGTTTCTCCTTTCTTCCGTACCGTAATAGTTGAAATTTCTCAGTGTTAAATTTCATATTATTGCCTTCTACCCAATTGTAGATTCTGTTCATATCTGTTTGTAGGGATCCTATATCCTCTGGGTTTCTTATTTTTCTACTTATTTTTGTATTCATCAGCAAGGGATGTTACTGTGCTGTCACTGGTAGCTTCCTCATCTATATCAGTTAGCATGATTATGAAGAGTAATGAAGCTAATACTGTTCCTTGTAGTTCTGAGCTAAGGACCTCTGATTTTTATGAAGATATTCCTTGAACTGTAACGACTTGCCGCCGCTCACTAAGAAAATTACATACCCATTTTCCTACTTTTCCTGTTATTTCCATATATTTCAGTTTATGTGTTATGATTATATGGTCACACTTGTCGAACGCCTTGGCAAAGTGTGTATATCACATCATATTTTCATTGTTTTCGAGTGCATCAATAATATTATTGGATTTCCAATGATTTTATACACAAACCAAATTATTCAATGTGTACTGCAGGAAATACTCTCTTTTATCATACAAAGGAGCAGATTTATGGAACTTTCTACCCATAAATGTCATTACAAGCATCATCATTAATTTCGTTCCACAAATCACGAAAGCAACACTTTATTAATTACTATTGTGCAACATCCCGGTTGCTATATATATATATATATATATATATCTATATATATATATATATATATATATATATCAGCAAACAACCACAGGGAAAAGGAAACACAAAGTCCGAGCGCTTTCGTGATATATTCACATTATCAAGGAGGAACAGAAAATAGACGGAGATTACAAAGTAAATGAGTTAAATAGACAAGCAAAAAATTCACAATCGGCACCTCAAATTAAAGGCCTTAAAGCCCTTTAAAGATTTTTTCAATTGATAACATAATCTGTAGGCTGCTAAATTACAAATTTAAAAGAAGTATACTGTATAGATGAAATTAGACAAAAAAAACAATACAGAGAACAAAAATTATTATAATGGTTATTAACACTAATATTTAATTAAAGCACGCAATTAATTGGCAAGAATTTAATGAAAAACGAATAGATAACGTAGATAACAAATAAATAACATAATCTGTAGGCTGCTAAATTACTATATAGATGAAATTAGACAAAACACCAGTACAGAAAACAAAAATTATTATAATGGTTATTAACACTAATATTTAATTGAAGTAGGAAATTAAGTGGCCAGAAATTAATGAAAACAAAGGGAATGTTGCCATCGTCTTACAGATTATTACAAAATTTCTACAAACAGTCTGGAAAAAAAAAATTGTTTTCCCAAAAGCAACCCAGTTCAAAAGTCCAATAAACCCCCAGCAACCAAAGATTATACACGAAAGAAATATTACAATTAAAATAGTCACATAAGAATGTTAACAGTTCTTACAATAATATTTATTTATTTAACCAGGGCAAACCATTAAGGGGCAAGAATGCAGTTAAGAAAACAGTAGGCCCTTCGCCAGCTTTCTGACAATGCACGAATCTAATTTGTACAACCCAGGGCTAATATTAAGGACCAAATCCGCATTATTCTTGATCACACTTGATTCCAGTATATTTCTGCTAACAATAGATTTACTAAACCTTAATTTGGAAGCATTTTTCCAATCAATGGGATGATTAGTATCTCTTACGTGAATGAAAATGGCGTTAGATTCCTGGCCACTTCTTATACTGTATTGATGCTGTTTAATACGTACCTCAAGGGCCTTACCAGTTTGGCCAATGTAAAATTTATTACATATTGTGCAAGGGATTTTATATACACAACCATGTTCACTTAATTTCCTACTTCAATTAAATATTAGTGTTAATAACCATTATAATATTTTGTTTTCTGTACTGGTGTTTTGTCTAATTTCCTATATAGTAATTTAGCAGCCTACAGATTATGTTATCTATTTGTTATCTACGTTATCTATTCGTTTTTCATTAAATTCTTGCCAATTAATTGCGTGCTTTAATTAAATATTAGTGTTAATAACCATTATAATAATTTTTGTTCTCTGTATTGGTTTTTTTGTCTAATTTCATCTATACAGTATACTTCTTTTAAATTTGTAATTTAGCAGCCTACAGATTATGTTATCAATTGAAAAAATCTTTAAGGGCTTTAAGGCCTTTAATTTGAGTTGCCGATTGTGAATTTTTTGTTTGTCTATTTAACTCATTTACTTTGTAATCTCCGTCTATTTTCTGTTCCTCTTGATAATGTGAATATATCACGAAAGCGCTCGGACTTTGTGTTTCCTTTTCCCTGTGGTTGTTTGCTGATTAATAAGGTCACTCACGTGTTATTTTGTGATTTTAGTGCATATATATAATATATAGCCACTTGTAAATGTTATTAAACAAAATATCACAGTCCCCTTTTAAAATATTACAGAGACGTATAATATATGCAAAATTCACAGTTTTAAGTCGGGTGCAATCACAAGTTATATTTATATTTTGAATGTAACCATTGTATTACACCGTATATATCCATCCATCCATCGTGTTCTGCCTATCAGGCAGGTCCAACTCGTGTGTCCCGCCAAGGTGTTCTATCCTGAGCTATCCTTTTCATTTCAAGGTAGCTCCTGCCTGCCTTCAAATCATCCAGCATTGGTTTACTTTTCCTTCCCTCGGCCTTCTACCTTCATATCTACCCTCTATCACCTCCTTCAACGATCCTTCTCCTCTCAACACATGTCCGATCTATTTCTTCTGTCTTTCTCTTATCACCTTAATGAGTCTTCTTTCCTCCTCACCTGTTGTAGTACTTTCTCATTACTTTGGTGTTCCCTCCAGCTTATCTTTAGCATTCTTCTCCAAATCCACATTTCAAAACTTTTCAGGAGTTTCTTTTCAGTTATTTTCAGCGTCCATGTTTCTGCTCCATACAGTACCACATTCCATATCAAGCTTTTTACTAACCTTTTCTTCAGCTTCAAGTTGAGTTTACCTGTAAGTAGTCTTTTCTCTCTCTCAAAAGCTACCTTACCCATACCAATTCTAGATCTTACTTCCTTATTGCACTCTCCATTTGTTGGTTAATAAACTTCCCAGATATTTAAACTGCTCAGCTTCTTCTAAGGTCCAATTTCCTATCATTAGGTTCATTTGTGCTCCTTTCCTTCTTGCAATTTTCATTACCTTTGTCTTGGTCTCATTAATTCTCATTCCGAATTTTTCGGCCGTTGTTGTTAAGCTATTAACCATTCTTTGCAGTCCTTCCTCAGTACCACAAACAAATGTCTTGTCATCTGCAAACCTTACAGATTTGACCAATTTACCTCCCACTCTGATTCCCTCTTCCAGATCTGAGAGTGCTTCTATTATCATTGCTTCCGCATAGATGTTAAATGACACGGGGGACAGGGAGCATCCTTGCCTGACTCCTCTCCCAACCAATCCAGGCTCCGATTCTCCTCCTGCAACTCTAACATTCACAGTTTGGCCAAGATATAGATTTTTATCAGCCCACGGTCCCTCCAGTCAACATTAATATTCTTCAATATTTCCATTAGTTTCCTCCATTGGACTCTATCAAAAGCTTTATCAAAGTCAATAAAACAAACAAACATTTCCTGATCATGTTCCAGCACTCTCTCTTCCATCATTCTCATAATACCAATCGCTTCTCTTGTTCCGCATTTTGACCTAAATCCAAACTGATCCTCTCCAATGTACTGCTCAGCTCTGTTCGTTAGTCTTCTGGTTAGTATCCTTAGCATTATTTTTGATGCATGGCTGACCAAGCTTATGGTTCGAAATTCTGAACACTTGGTGGATCTCGGTTTCTTGGGGATAGTAATCATAGAGACTCTCATAAAGTCAGCAGGCCAGTCTCCACTTTCATACATGTTTCTGCACAATACATTCACCTCCTCTCTAGCATTACCTTCAAGACTCTTCAGAAGTTCTGCTGGTACGTCATCTGGTCCTGGGGCCTTGCCATTTCTTAGGTCTTTTACAGCCATCTCTACTTCTCTTTCTAATATGTCCGGTCCCATACAATCTACTTCCACCTCATCTGCTTCCTCCATTTCGATGTTATTAGGTTTGTTCTCTTATCATACAGTTCTTCAATATACTCAATCCATCCCTTCCTTATATCTTCTGTCTTTTCAGTTTTTCTCCATTCCTCCCCTCTATTTCTCGCACTCCCAAGCTACTTCTTTTCCATCTATTTATGTCCTTAACTCTTTGGTACATTAAGTCAGTTCTTCCTTTCCTTTCTAATTCCTCCATTTCCCCGCACTACTCTTGAAGCCACATCTCTCTTGCTTTATCAGTTTCTCTTCTCAGTTCGTTAGTCAATTGTCTGTATCGTTGTCTCCCTTCTTCTGTATTTATACTCTTCCATTTTCGTCTTCCTTCCATTTTTCAAGCATCTCTGTAGTGACCCAGGGTTTCCTTGCTTCTCTTTTCACATAACTGATATTTTCCTTTGCACTCTCCTTATGTATCCCTCAGTCTACACCATCTTTCCTCACTTGTCATATGAATGTGGCCGTCATTTCTTTGCCTCCTCATCTCTTCATTCACCTTTTTAGCAAAAATTATCCTTTGTTCTCCTTCAGTTTTTCAGTATCACATTTCTTCCCTACTTTATTCTTTTCAGAGTCTTCAGCCTACCATATTTTCCATTACCACCAAGTTATGATCGGAGTCAGCATCTGCTCTAGGATAAGCTTTCGAGTTCTTTACTGCATTCCTATATCTCTCTGTCTTACCAAAATAAAGTCAATTTGGAATCTTTCAGTGTCTCCTGGTTTTTTTCCACGTGTATTCCTTCTTTTGTGATTTTGGAACCAAGTATTAGTCACCGTGAGTTCTTGCCTTCTGCGAAATTCTACTAGCTTTTCTCCTCTTTCATTTCTTCTACCTAATCCGAATGGTCCGATGTAATTCATTTATCTGTATTTTTATTACTTTAAAAATTGTTCCAATTTTCATTTAGAAAATTATTGGTATTTCACCATATTTAAGGCTTCTTTTTCTCAATTTTTTCTGAGATTATCTCAATTTTCATTCGTAATGACAGAAATTAGTTAATTGCAACTTTATTTTATTTCTATTATTCTCTTATTTATTCTCTTATTTTCCGTTGTGAAAACTGAAACAAATCTCAGAGATTTTGGCGGAAAACCTCTCATTCATACTTCTCAGCGGCATATTCAAATAAGAACGGTTAGCTTAGACTACTTTCCATTATTAAAATACAAAATTAAACATAAATTAAGCATAAATTAAACATAAATTAAGCATAAATTAAACATAAATGCCAGTATACTTTAGGTAATGTATTCTTTCCGAATAAAGATTGTTTGTTTGTTTGTTGTTTGACTTTTACCATGACACCGTGTTCCTCCTCTGCGATTAATATTTTCATTATAATGAATGTTGAAAAAAAGTCAAAACATATTTTTCATTTCCATTATTTATTTATTTAATTATTTATTTATTTTACATCTCTTTGCCCGAGTTATTTATTTATTTTACACCTCTTTGCCCGAGTCATTTATTTATTTTACATCTCTTAGCCCGAGTTATTTATTTATTTTACACCTCTTAGCCCGAGTTATTTATTTATTTTACATCTCTTAGCCCAAGTTATTAATTTATTTTTACATCTCTTACTCTTAGCCCTAGTCTTTGGGTTCGTCTTCTCCGATGTCAGTTTTATTAATTAAGCCCTCCAAAACTGGAGGTTCCAAAAATAAGATACAATTAAATAAACCTTCAATTATCACATACGAATTAGGTATAATGAAATTAAGTAAGAGCAGAAAAAAGTATCCCCCCCCCCTTTTCTTTCATTTCCTTCATCTATCTACCTATCTGTCTATCTATCTACCTACCTACCTACCTATCTATCTATCTATCTGTTTATTTTACCTATTTAACTATTTGTCTATCTATTTATCTATCTGTCTATTTACCTATCTCATTATTTATCTACAGTATATATCTACGTATCCAACTATTTCGCTATCTATCTATCTACCTAGGTATCTATCTATACGTACTAAATCTTAATTCTACATCCCTTTCTCTTACTTAATTTTTCTAAGCAGGAAAAAATACTTAACCGGTGGAAATAATAATTATTGAATCTTCCAAACTTTGGCCATAATCCACGCCTTATGTGTTTGTCTATACCCGACCCTAAACTAACATCCAATACCTTACGACCCATAAAAGATCCTTCCCAGCACTTACGCACCATAATAGGTTTCCGAGAGGTCAGTTTTGACCACCCGCCGGAAGTGCCAGTCAACGGCACTGACCACATTTGGTCCTTTCCTTTGGCACTACGAGGAGTATTGACATCTCTCGTTACGATCTTTTCAAGTTTTAAGAAAATTTTAAATTGTGGTTTGTTTTTCATTTCGTTTACATTTTATATTTTCTCTAATTATGTCTAAGCAATTACTAGTAATAGTAAGAGTAATGATAATAGTAATAGTAGTTTTATTAATTGTAATATACTTCAGTATTATTTCTGTTTAAATATTGCTTGTAAATTGATCTTATAATAGGGATCAATTATGAAAAAAGTCCTTAGAGTTTACAAACAGCAGAAACTATTTTATATATATATATATATATATATATATATATATATATATATATATATATATATATATATATATATATATATATATATATATATATATATATATATATATATATATATATATATATATATATATATATATATAAATAATGCTTTTAGCCTTAATGTCATTCTTTTTAATTTTTAATTTTAATCTCCGTATGAATATAGTTGATGAGGGAATGAATGAATAAAAGAAAAGAAATTTAGAACAAAAGAACGACGCACAATGAGAGAGAGAGAGAGAGAGAGAGAGAGAGAGAGAGAGAGAAATGGCGCCAACACATCAAGGTAACTTGACAGAACACGTTTGAAAAAGTGTTTCAAAACGAAGTCGGGTAAAAACGTTTCTTTTAATAACGAACGCATTTTTTTTTCCCTGAGGCTGAATTTTAATCTTGGAATGGACCAACTTACTTCCTCTTCATTACTATGAAATTTACATTTTTATTTTTGTTCTCTCTCTCTCTCTCTCTCTCTCTCTCTCTCTCTCTCTCTCTCTCTCTCTCATAATAATAATAATAATAATAACAATAATAATAATAATAAAGATCGGCCAAAAAAGCATACCTTTCAACTAGGTTTGCCAACCCTCCCGGATTCGCCGGGAGACTCCCGGAATCGTGTGTGTTCTCCCGGCTCCCGGAACGTTATTCTTATCTCCCGGATATCTTACAATTTGAGAATAGTTTTCTTTAAATACATAATTTGGTATCACCTTATCATTTGCATATTATTAGCCTTTAAATAATCTGGGTTTTTTTACTACTGATATGAATAACTCATATATATATATATATATATACACACACAGGGGCGTCGATTGACTTAACTGACCTTAGAATATGTCTTTATACCCCCTGCATATGGCCTCAAAATGTCCTTGAAATTGGTCATATTTAAAAAATTTCTCAGGGGGGGGGGGCTTACAGCGCCCCCACCCCCTTTATGGCCTATATATATATGTGTATATATATATATATCATCTCCCGGAATTGTATTTCAGAAAGTTGGCAAGCCTACTTTCAACCTCTCAAATGTTCCGTGCAATGATTCCTCATTTCATGAAGGTCAAGCTTGTTACCCCTCCTCTCAAGTTGGAATGGTGAAGAAGAGAGTTGGTTTCTTGTACTCTTCACCTCACATAGCCAGGTACGCCCGGCTCATCTGGGATTGTTTTGAGCCAGGCGTCTAATCTTCTTTTGAAGATGTCCATCGCAACACCACTCGTGTTCCTTAGTTCCTTGGGCAGCTGGTTAAAGTCTTGGTCCTCTCACAACAAAACAATTTTCTTTCAGGATTGAGGATGTTCCCTCTCTTGCCTTTAATTTGAGAACACGACACAGTCTTTCTTTTTAACTTTCCACTGTTGTTTGGGGGGTTATAGGATTCAGAGTAAGATTAGGGGCTAGTTTCTCCATTATTTTCCAAATGTAAATCTCTCTTCTTCTTTCTAGTAAATATAGGTTTAATTTACGTAACCTTTCCCAGTAATTTAGTTCTTAGCACCCCTTGATCTTGGCTGTGAAGCTTCTCTGAATCCCTTCTAGCTGAATAATGTCTTCTCTTTTATATGGGGATGTTAGGACCGAGCAGTATTCCAACTTGGGTATGATCAGTGTTTTCAATAGAGGAATCATTATGTTCAGGGCTTCTTTTAAGAAAAATTTAGAACTGCAGTTTTAGAACTAGAATTTATACTAATATACTAATATATATATATATAATTATATATAATAATATATATATAGTATAATTATATATAATTAGTAAATATATTAGTAATAAGTTTATTAGTAATAATCAACCATGTATAAAAAAATTTATTAGGCCTACCCAATCAAAAATCGCGGCAGTCAATAGGGCAGTTTGCGGTTGTCCAATTCAAGACACTGTAAAATGTTAACCTTATTTAGTAGTACCATACCTGTACACTATACTTAACAATGAAAGGCCAAAGTCCAAAAGCCAACCGTACTTTCGAGGACTATTCTGGCGACAAAGCATTCACATTCAGATGAGCAGGAAGAAGAGGAGGAAGTGCAGCCAAAGAAGATGAAGCAGAAAGAATTTTCTCTTTTTTTTTTTTTTTAAGTGACTGAATTTGTGTAACCTTTCACCTAGCTATTTGTATTGTATTCAGCAATAAACACCTACATTTTAGAACTGCACACTATTTTTATTGGAACTGCACTTTTTTTTTCAGACCTTCACAGATTGTGTAGAGCTGCACAGTAAAAGAAGCCATGATTATGTTCTTGTCGTTTCGTTTAGAGGTTTTCAATATCTGCCCAGTTATTTTCTTTGCTCTGTTTACTGCTATCTTATTTTGTGTTTCAAATTTCGCATCAGTCATTACAAGACCTAAATCTTTTGCTTTAGAATTTCTCTGAATTTCCTGTCCACTTGGGGTATAGTATTCCATGGATTTTAGGTCCTCCCGTCTTCCGTACCTTAACAGTTAAAATTTCTCAGTGTTATATTTCATATTGTTGTCTTCCGACCACTTGTAGATGCTGTTCATGTCTGTTTGTAGAGATCCTATATCCTCTGGGTTTCTTATTTTTCTACTAATCTTTGAGTCATCGGCAAAGGATGTTGTGCTGTCTCTGGTAACATCTTCATCTATGTCAGTCAGGGGCGGACTGAGCGGTCGGGCAGTCGGGCATGGACCGAGAGCACGGGCCATTAGGGGGCAGGGCAGCCCCGGTCCGCAGTCATCATAAAACAGTGAGAGTGTTCTCAATTGGGTCAAGTGTCTAATCGAACTGTAATATGAAAAAATTTGGATTTCAAGGGGCCAAGGACCTCATTATGCCGGAGAGCCCAGGTTGCTGTCAGTCCGCCCCTGATGTCAGTTAGCATAATTATGAAGAGTAATATACTGTAGCTAATACTGTTCCTTGTGGTACTGAGCTAAGGACCTCTGATTCCGATGAAGATATTCCTTGAAATGTAACGACTTGCCGTCGCTCACTAAGGAAAATATATATCCATTTCCTTACTTTTCCTGTTATTTCCATATATTTCAGTTTATGTGCTATGATACCATGGTTACACTTGTCGAACGCTTTGGCAAAGTCTGTGTATTTTACATCATAGTTTACATTACTTTCCAGTGCATCAATAATAATGCTGTAGTGTTCCATTAGTTGTGATAGGCATGATCTACCTGACCGGAATTCATGTTGGTTATCATTTAATTTTTTCTGAGTTTCCAAAAAGTCAGATTTTTTTCTCTATCTATTCTTTCAAATATTTTGGTGAGATGAGATGTAAGCGACACTGGCCTATAGATTTTAGCCTCGGATCGATCTCCTCCTTTATATGATATATTGAGACTATGCTCGCTTTCTTCAGGATCCCCGGTATTTCTCCCGTGTCTAGCGATCGTCTCCATATCCAATATAGGGGCTCAGCGATTGCATTCTTACAGTTTTTGATCAGTGTGGCATTCCATTTGTCCGGTCTTGCAAGTTGCCGCCGAATGTGCTTTTAGTTTTCCTATAGCTTGTGTAATATCATCTGTTGTAAAGTCGAAGTCCGTTATACTTTCCCCTTGTAGTTCTTCTTCAAAGAACGCGTTTTTCTCGCATATCAGTTTGTCAGTTTTTGGAATATTGAAAGATGATACGTACTGAGCTCTTAATATTTCAGATACTTCTGTTAGATCATCAGATAACGTATTATCTTCATTTTTCAAAGGTCCGATAATCGTGTGATTTTTCGACTTCCTTTTTGCAAAATTATAGAAGTACTTTGAATTAACCTTTATCGCTTCTATAGCGTCGTCTTCTTCTTTTTCTGTATGCTTCTCAAATAGGTCCTGTATGACGCAATCTATACTCTGCAGTTTATCATTTAATATTTTTCTGATGTGTTGTCTTTGCACTTTCTTAATTTTGCAATCACTCTTTTTCTCTTTCGGAACAATGACCTCTTTTGTCTCTCGAACCTGCTTCTCTTTCCTCTTTGTTGCATTTTTGGGACATGTTTTTCCACAATTTCCAGCGTCTTCTCCTCTAAACTCATTAGCATCTCCTTTGTCTTGGCCTTGAAGATGGTTTTCCAATCTATTGCTTCCATGCTGGATGCAACACCTTCCCAGTTTATAGCTTTGGAGTGAAAATTCAAAATTTCGAATTTGCTTCTTTCTATAGTGCGTGTTGTTATTTCAATAATGTTGTGATTCGATATTATAGTTGGGGATATTTCTGTTATCAATCAAGTTGCTGTTGTTTGTGAATACCAAATCTAAGCAGTTGTTTTATCTTGTGTTTTCTATTATTTCTTGCGTTAACATAAATTCATCGGCTAGAGCGAGGAGCATTTCTGCCTACTCCTGGTATTTCCGTGTGCCCCGCTTGGCTTGGTGTATACATATATTTTTTCCTATCCTTTTATAGTATTTCATGAATGGAAAATTAAAATCACCACAGAGAAAAATATTTGGGGTTGGAAAGTGTAGAATTTTACCCTGTTTCTAACCTCTGTAATGGAATCTGAGAATTTTTAAAGTTGGCGTGTTCGGGGGTCTGCACACTACAATTAGTACCATATTTAATTTTTCAACTTTTGCTACTACACATTCTACGTAGCTGTTTGAAGTACTTATAGTCATTTCTGCCATGTCTTTCGCGTGTGTAAATAGCACTTAGTGTAAATTCCCTAAGTATATAATACAACGTTTCGAGATGCATAACTTCCCCACTGTATATATATATATATATAAATAATGAAAATGTTCTGTTCTTTTAAAAATCCCACATAACAGGAATTGTGAGGTAACGAATGCCTGAAACTTGTGAGGTAAGAGACAACGGCATTTGCAACGAGAAAACCAACCAAAATTGCTTAACCTCACTATAATTATAAACGAATTGAAATCCCAATTCGAAGAACCAAAAAAGCAATTAAAAATAGCTAATTAAAAACGCTTTTAAATCGTAACAAGACGCTTAAATTGTTGCTATGTCTCATTTTCAGCTTTTCAGGTATAAAGCACGAAGCCAAGAAGAAGGCAAAGAGACACCACGAATGCAAGTATACACACAGACAAGGGAATAATGCATTGAAGTTAATTTTTCCTGAAAGTATTGCGTCATCATACCAAATTGCACAGGTAATATGACAGGTATTCATCATGGTTCCACGATGTAGAGGTATTCTTTACAAAGTTATACAGAGGTACTATATAAGAAGGACAGTTCGATTTGTATATCTATATAGATCTATAGAGAGCCAATAAAGCGATTTGTTGTAAGCAAATTATAGTAGGAGTCGCGGGTTGCAGAGATTCCGGGTTTGAATTTTGGTTGAAGTTAATTTTGCATTATGCAAAATCACGCCCGTTTATAAGTGACATATTACATACATGCATACATATCTCTCTCTCTCTCTCCTCTCTCTCTATATATATATATATATACACACATATATATATATATATATATATATATATATATATATATACACAGTAATTTGTATCGAGTGTATTGACCGCGGGTTGCCTGCATGGTTGCTGGCCAAAACCTTTTGTCGAGACGAGAAATACAACCTTTACTTCATTAAAAGCTTCCTACTGGGAAAATTACATGTAGTCATTAATGATTTCAAAATCAGTTGACCGCTGAGGAGGACTCGAAACAGCGATACTCTTAATTTATATCAACCAGACAGCCACGCCATGAAATATGACCGTTTCTATTTTTTCAATTCTTAAAAATAAAAAAAATGGTGTCTCCCAATAATTATAATGAATACAATGAATACAATGTAATGAATACAATGAATTCGAATTTAGATTTTTTTTCCCGCTTTCCTTTCTTGCAGTTGTTTCTCTATTAATACCATTTACTACTACTACTACTACTGTGTGTTGAATATTTCTTAAGTTTCGAGTTATTATATGCAAAAAAAAAAAAATATATATATATATGAATAGAAACGACATAATATTAAGGAACGTTTCTGCACACGCGGAAGAGAAATAACGAATAAATGAAAAATGAGGCGAACCGCCCGGGAATCGAACCCAAGGCCTTCCAATTGCCGGTTGGATGCGCTACCATTACACCACGGACCTCAATCATTCACAAATCGAAATTCTCCTACATAGGGCAGAAACCAATGCCCTGAGAGGGCACCCTCGCAAATCGTGAATATGTGCATTTAACTGCCCTCTCAGGGCATTGGTTTCTGCCCTATGTAGGAGAATTTCGATTTGTGAATGATTGAGGTCCGTGGTGTAATGGTAGCGCATCCAACCGGCAATTGGAAGGCCTTGGGTTCGATTCCCGGGCGGTTCGCCTCATTTTTCATTTATTCGTTATTTCTCTTCCGCGTGTGCAGAAACGTTCCTTAATATTATGTCGTTTCTATTCATTATATACTGCGTGGTCATTGCAGTTAAATGCACATATTCACGATTTGCGAGGGTGCCCTCTCAGGGCATTGGTTTCTGCCCTATGTAGGAGAATTTCGATTGTGAATGATTGAGGTCCGTGGTGTAATGGTAGCGCATCCAACCGGCAATTGGAAGGCCTTGGGTTCGATTCCCGGGCGGTTCGCCTCATTTTTCATTTATTCGTTATTTCTCTTCCGCGTGTGCAGAAACGTTCCTTAATATTATGTCGTTTCTATTCATTTATATACTGCGTGGTCATTGCAGTTAAATGCATATATATATGTATATATATATATATATATATACCTTTCAACCTTTCAACTGTTCCGCGCGATGATTCCTCATTTCACGAAGGTCAAACTTGTCGCACCTTCTCTCGAGTTGGCCTGGTGACGTAGTGAGTTGGTTTCTTGTACTCTGTCCCTCACATAGCCGGGTACGCCAGACTCATCGGGGATTGTTCTGAGCCAGTCGTCTAGTCTTCTTTTAAAGATGTCCACTGTAACCCCACTCGTGTTCCTTAGGTTTGGGCAGCTGATTAAACAGTTTTGGTCCTTTCACAACAAACTATTCTCTTTCAGGGTTAAGGATGTTCCCTCTCTAGCCTTTAATTGGGAACACGACACAGTCTTCCTTTTCTACTTTCCACTGTTGTTTGGGGAGTTACAGTGTTCAGAGTAAGATTAGGGACTAGTTCTCCATTAATTTCCAAGTGTAAATAATGGTGTATCTTTCTCTCTCCTCCTTTCCAGTGAATATAGGTTTAATTCGCATAACCTTTCCCAGTAGTTTAGTTCTTAGCACCCCTTGAGCTTGGCTGTGAAGCTTCTCTGAATCCCTTCTAGTTGTCTAATGTCTTCTTTTTTATATGGGCATGTTAGGACCGAGAAGTATTCCAATTTGGGTATGATCAGTGTTTTCAGTAGAGGAATCATATCCTATCCTTTCGTTTAAAGGTTCTCAGTATCTGCACAGCTACTCTCTTTGCTCTGTTTACTGCTATTTATTTTGTGTTTCAAATTTCGCATCATCAGTCATTACAACCCCTAAGTCTTTTGCTTTAGAATTTCTCTGAATTTCCTGTCCATTTGGGGTATAATATTCCATCGATTTTAGGTCCTCTCTTTTTCCGTACCGTAACAGCTGAAATTTCTAAGTGTTAAACTTCATATTGTTGTCTTCCGTCCACTTGTAGATTCTGTTCATGTCTGTTTGTAGAGATCCTATATCTTCTGGGTTTCTTATTTTTCTACTGATCTTTGTGTCATCGCCCATCGGCAAAGGATGTTACTGTGCTGTCTCTGGTAACGTCCTCATCTTTGTCAGTTAGCATGATTATGAAGAGTAGTGGAGCTAATACTGTTCCTTGTGGTACTGAGCTGAGGACCTCTAATTCTGATGAAGATGCTCCTTGTACTGTAACGACTTGCCGCCGTTCACTAAGGAAATTATATATCCATTTCCCTACTCTTCCTGTTATTCCCATATACTTCAGTTTATGTATTATGATTCCATGGTCACACTTGTCGAAAGCTTTGACAAAGTCTGTGTATATTACATCATAGTTTTCATTACTCTCCAGTGCATCAATAATGTTGTTGTAGTGTTCCATTAGCTGTGATCGGCATGATCTGTCTGACCGAAACCCATGTTGGTTATCATTCATTTTTTCTGAGTTCCAAAAAGTCATAGATTTTCTGTCTAACTATTCTTTCAAATATTTTGGTGAGATGAGATGCAAGCGACACTGGCCTATAGTGTTTGGCCTCGGATCGATCTCCTCCTTTAAATATTGGGATTATGTTCGCGCTCTCAGGATGCCCGGTATTTCTCCCGTGTCTAGTGATCGTCTCCATATCCGATATAGGGGCTCAGCGATTGCATTCTTGCAGTTTTTGATCAGTGTGGCATTCCATTTATCCGGTCCTGCTGCTGGGTGTGCTTTAGTTTCCCTATGGCTTGTGTAAGATCATTTGTCGTAAAGTCGAAGTCCGTATACTTTCCCCTTGTAATTCTTCTTCAAAGAACGCGTTTCTATCGCATATCAGTTTGTCAGTTTTTGGGATACTGATAATATAATATATATATATATATATATATATACACAGGGCGTTC
Source organism: Bathynomus jamesi (assembly GCA_023014485.1). Taxonomy (NCBI): domain Eukaryota; kingdom Metazoa; phylum Arthropoda; class Malacostraca; order Isopoda; family Cirolanidae; genus Bathynomus; species Bathynomus jamesi. The sequence continues at coordinate 3,280 of JAJOZX010007733.1, read as the reverse complement.
TAAAGGAAACGCAACACAAAATCGAAAAGGAAAGGGTAAAGTTACATTGATATATGCATTCTCCACTGGGTTGCGTTTCTTCTTTAACATCCTTACTTACTTTAGATGAGTTCGAACGACGGTTCAGGATCGACCTACGGTCGACCCTTCTGTAGCATCCCGCCTCATTTGCGGGATTTGGTGGAGGAGGGAATTGATGTCTGATCTCCTCCTGTCCTCGTAGCCAGCCACGCATGGCTGATCAGGGACTTTGCACACGAATCTGTCCAGCTGGTTCTTGAAGTTATTCAGGTGGTGTGCTGGAGATTCCTCACTTCTTTTGGTAGAACATTGAAAAGCTTTGAGCCTCTTACTCTGAGGGTATTTTCCGTCATCGTTTTCATGGCCCTTGTCCCACGCAGCTGGGACCGTACAAAATCTGCCTCTTCTCTCATTCCAGTTTGTTTCTATTTCATTTCTAAGGTTAGGGACAAGTATATATATATATATATATATATATTATATATTATATATATATAATATATATATATATTATGTGTGTGTGTGTGTGTGTGTGTGTGTGGTGTGTTAAATGATGACTCAGACATAAAGAAACAATACTGAAGCTTCTGTGCCAAATATGATTATGAGGAACTTTAAATTCTGTTCAAGCGAAGCTAAAGACGTTCTTTTTCGTACTTTCTGCATTAATATTTATGAGCACCAACTTTGTTCTAATCGTAGAAATGTTCTGCGAGAACGCCTAATCTGCCTTATAACAGAATTTTTAAACTCTTGCATTAGATACCTCCAAGATGTTCAGCTTCGCAAATGTTTGCTAAGCACAAAATGTCTGGAGCTTCCCGGAGGTAACAGGACATGTTTACTACAATTTAAATGCAAAGAATTCAAAATATAGCCAAGTCAGTTATCCAAGCTAGTCATCAGTCCTGCCATATGTCATCTAAACTATGGGGCTTCATGGTATAAAAACGTTCGTCTGTAACTCCATTTAACATCGCCATTACTATAATTTATTAGGGACTTAAAGAGAGATAATTACATTTATCTGAGTTAACAATGTTGATTATATGTAATATAATAATGAAAGTATAAGTAAAAAGTGTGTGTGTGTGTGTGTGTGTGTGTAACTTAAAATATAGTGAAAATTATGATGTAATCCAAAGCCACTTTTGCGAGGCATAAAACCCAATAAATTCAAGGTTATATTATGTGCTCAGTCGACGAAACTTATGAAGGTGGATTTAGTTTCGTACTCAATAAATTAAAGCAAATTGTGAAGCTTTAAAGCGATACTATATAGGAGAACCAAGGAACGGTAGGCCTATATGTACTCCGGTGGTGTTAGTAATAATAATAATATAATAATAATAATAATACAGAATTAATGCAATGGTCCACATTAGTTGGCCTAAGCTCTGTACCAGTTTCTATCCCTCCTCAGTAACCCTGGTCAGAAACCTTCAATTTACTTACGTTGTTGGAACTATGGTGTCTATATAATAATTATTGGTTTTGTTTAACCTCCTTCGCAACATCTAAGGTCACATGACGGAGGGGACCTACAGCTTTACGTGAAATCCGAACCACGGGTCGCTACATATTCTGGACGCAGCGGACGGTTTCCCATCCAACCACTATCCGACCCAGTGTCGTTTAACTTCGCTGATCAACGGGAAACGGTGTTACTACGACATTGGCTACGACGTATCCCGTGTGGTGTGTCTATGATCCCAGGCCCAAAATCTTACAAAATGGTGTTACAAAAGTCTGTAATGAAACAATCGTATGAATGAAACATTGTATCTGATATTTAAGAACTTTTTAACGAATAATATCATCTCTTTCAATGTTTTGACCCCCTTTTTGGGTTCCCGATGAGGGTTAATTATTATTATTATTATTATTATTAGTTTATACGTTGAACTTAAACAGGATTAACATCTATGAATTGTGTTCTCAAATTTCAAAGAAAATTGTGGAACGTAACAACGGTCACTCCTCAAGCTTAAGTCAACCTCTATCGTAGTTTTGTGATAACTCTATACTCTCTAATGAACGGGGACCGACAACATTACCTCTCATTCTGATAAAAGTTCATTCTTTCTTAACTGACAATAAAAATTAGGTATTTCTTTTACGCAGGAAGGAGGGGCCAAGGGAGAATGTACTGAGATATTTCACTAGAAGTAGTAATTAAATAAATTAAACATTACTAGTTATAAATTTGGGAGCTTTTCGACGAACTTATACACACACACACACACACACACACACATATATATATATAAACACACACACACATATATATATAAACACACACACACACACACACACACACACACATATATATATATATAAACACACACACACGAGTTTTATATATAAATAAAAAGTTTCGGGCACATAAAATATGTATACTACAATGAAATACGGAAATGCGAGCTTGGAGGGAAATACAAACGTAGTGGAAGAACGCGAAATGTAGTTGGTTGTTAAATAACAAAGCGATAAAGACAAACAGTAAAATTACAGGAATCGAAAGAAAAGGAAAATCCAACAGTAAAAAAATCGAACTTGAGCGAGAATAACAACAGTATTTGTCTGGAATTAATAATAAACAGGATAATAACTGTATCAATAAAGGTAATAATAATTATGATGATAATAATAATAATAATAATAATAATAATAATAGTTCATGAAAAACTCAATGATACTTGTAGTGACAAAGTCGGGAGAACTAAATTGGATTATAAAGAGGTATACTGTGGAGAAATATCGAAATCGTTACTACGGAATAAAGCAAAAAAAAAGTATGATTTTTCCGAATTTTATTGGGGTTTTGTTTTGGGGGGGGGGGGGGGGGGTACAGCTTCAGTCGTAGTCTTCTTTAAATTTTATTCAATTTGAGTTTACAAATATATTGTATTTCCGTGTTGAGTCTACAGATATATAAACAATATTATTTTAAAATAAATATAGGCCTGTATACGGACGGGTTGAGATTACAAATACTTGTGGGTTTTTTTTGGGGTCAAATTTGTGTAGAGCAGCTTAAAGTAGTACGAGTATGATTGTGATTAATACAGGTATATTGTGCTGTCTTAGGGAGGAAACACAAACTTGCGGTACATCTCGCTCCTGAAGAATCATGTAACAGGACTGATAAATAACTGGGGGCGTCTACGATACAAACTAACGAAAATTGCAAGAAATGAATACGGATATGGATTTTCTTTTAATTAGAACCAAACGGTTCTTAACCTTTTTCGTGTCA
>JAJOZX010007732.1:77500-204654 GCA_023014485.1 Bathynomus jamesi | reverse complement strand
TTAGGGAAGAAGTAAAATTTTATTTATAATTTATTGCAATTTATACTGCATGCTTTTTATTGCATATTTTCTTAAAGTAAATATTTTTATTGATATACAGATATTGACCCATTGAGTCGTGCATTGACAAAATTTATGGTAACAATATTTATTTTTAAATTTATACTTTTCCGCTACACGGAACGTTAACATTTAAGTGAAGAAATGAATTTATAAAATGTTACTCGACTTAAGACTTTAATTATTTCCTTTTAAACAAAAGTTTTGTTATAAAACTGTTGTTTGGAACAAGATTGTTATCAGAAAAGGACAAATGGCGTCCTTTCCGAACTCAAGAAAGGACAAGGACAAAAATCTACAAAAAGGACGGTTGGCAACCCTAATCTAATGACCCCCCCCCCCCCCTAGAGTACTTCCCTGGTCGATTGGTGTCTACAATCTCCTCCTCCTAGCGAACATGATGCGATAATTATGGGAGATCTTAATTTATCTTGCAGGGATTGTGGTGGTCTTTCATAGTCTAATTCCGGTCGTCGACTGTACGAGGGTTTACTCGAAAGTTCACTTTTTCAAATGGTCAAGGAACCGACTAGAGAATGCAATATTGTAGATTTATCATAGTTTTAAGTACAGACCTACAGAATGTCCACAAAGTCCCTTTGCAGTGAAACTACAGCATATCTGTATGTTGTCCTTGTTTTTCATGTAAAGGGACTTTGTGGCAACCCTTTAGACTTAATTGATATCTCCGTAGGAGACTACTTCTCCACCAGTGATTATAATTAATGTTCATAATTCGGAGAACCTGGAATACGTTTTGGATTTTAAATGAGCTGAATTTCGTGACATGAAACTGCAACTTTCGACTCACAATTGGGATGAGGCTCTATCGCTCTATGATATTAATGGCACATGGATTTTTTAAAATTATTTTAAATGTTTAGAATGAAGTAATATCCCATTACGGAAAAAGATATTGGCAAAATCTATTAAACCTAAATGGTGGAATGCTCAAATTAAAAGTAGCTTAACGTTAAAAAGGAACACGTATTTTAAATTTAAAGAAACAAATAATTTCTCCGAGGAAAATGCTTACAAAGTATCGAGAAGACGAAACAAAAACTGCTACCCAAGAATAAGTTCTACGTTAGGGTACTTAAAGAAATAGACTGCGCAATAGTCTCTTCTCTCATATGTATATGTATTTAATAAATCGTTACAGTTTGGAGAAGCTCCGTTCGAATGAAAACTTGCAAACATTACGCTAATATTTAAAAAAAGGGACAAATCGCTTCCGGGAAATTATCGTCCCATTCGTCTGACTTCAGTAGTTAGTAAGGTTATGGAGACGATCGTTCGGGACAAAATAATTAATCACTTAAAAATGAATAAATTAATTACAGATTCAAGTTTATCTTTAAATTTCTTTCCTACCTCTCAACCTCTTTTCTCTGCTTTGCTTTAAAACTATCACTTGTCTTTAAGTTTTCTCATTCTTTTTACATTAAACTTAAAGAGACAGCCTTGTAGGGACCAGCCGGTCTGTTGCTGTTTGGTGTCCTTTGTATTCCTTTGTATTCCGTTGTATAACATGGCTTTTGACGTAATCGTTCTCGTCTTACTAATTTGCTAGATTTCTTTAATGATATTGTAAATATATATGACGAGAGTAAAATAGTAGATATTATATATTTCGATTTTCTTAAAGCGTTTCATAAAGTGCACATAGAACATTATTAGCTAAACTTTATTCTCACGCAATTGATGGTAATGTTCTCAAATGGATTAAAAATTGGTTTAGTGGACATAAAGAAAGAATGGTCATTAATGGCAAAGCGTCTAACTGGAAAAGTGTAACTTGCGACGTGCTTCAAGGATCAGTTCTGGGACCAGTTCTTTTTATTATTTATATAAATGACATCGACATAGGAATTGAGAATATAATTTAAAAATTTTCGGAGGAGGACGAACAAAATCAGCGGCAGAACATTTGCGGATTCAAGAACATATTACTAAATTACTTGAGTGGGCAGAAATTTGGCTAATGAACTTTAATATAGATAAATGTAAAATGTCGCGGATCAAGTAAAGATAAGCACCCCCCAGCCTTCTTTAATTAGGATTTATTGGTAAATCGTTTAAATTTAAGTCGGAGAAACAGTCCTTAGTACGCCTGCACATGGAATACTGCGTTGCATTCAGTTCTGGTCCCTGTATTTACGACAAGACATAGAATGGAGAGAGTGCAGCGACGGGCTAGTAATTTGATTCCTAGACATAGAAACAAATCATATGCTGCCCGTTTAGATACGTTAAATCTATTCTCACTCGTGAAAAGAGGTATTGGAGGAAATTTAATCCAGGTGTTTGAAATGATCAAAGGTTTTGCTAATGTCGACGTCGAAAAATATTTCACCTTCAGAAATACAGATAGAACTCGCGTTAATGGTCTCAAATTAGTGGGTAAGCATTTTAATTCTAATGAAACTGAACATTTTTTCTTCAATCGTATAGCTAATTTGTGAAATGGATTGCCAGCCACCGTAGTTCAAAGTAAATCGATGGAGTCCTTTGAAAAAGACTAGATCAGGCGTGGGCAACCCTTGGCACGCGTGCCAAACGTGGCACGCCAACGACTTTTCTCCGGCACGCGATTCCCCAGGCTCACCTTAAAAAAAATTTAAATAAATAAATATCCAAATTCTTCGCTGAGTTTTATATTTTAACTTAATGTTTTCTGCTAAAAAATGGTAAAGATTAACTTTTGCATCAAAGATTTGACGATTTTGGCACGCTCACTTAAAAAGGTTGCCCACCCCTGGACTAGATGCTTATCCTGCCTTAAATCTCCAGTTAGAAACATTTATTAGCGCGTAAAAGTAATGTAGAATTTTCACTCGGATTTCCTCCTTTTTTACTTTAAATTTTTCACTTCACCTTTAAATTTCCTTCTTTTCTTTCAACTTCTCTTCTTTGCTTTGCTTCAAATCTTTTATTTGTCTTTAAATTTTCTTCCATCTTTTAACTTTCCTTTTTAAACAGACAGCCTCGTATGAACCAGTCTGTCTGTTGCTGTTTGGTGTCCTTTGTATTCCTTCGTAAAATGTGTGTACACTAATCGGCAAAACAAATGAACTTCACTTAAACAAAATTAAGCCATAAAGTAATTTACTTCTCAAAATTTAAACATTTCTTTGGTTTTTTTTAATGTTTAAAATCAATTTTCAAATTTAACTTTGTAAAAAGGACCTTTTTCCTCAATTAAAACGTTTTATCAAAATGAAACTTTATTGACATGAAAATGCACCTTTTTTACTTTTCAATATATTTCAATTTTATCTCTCTCTCTCTCTCTCTCTCTCCATATGGGTACGGTGGGTACGTCTACAGGGTAAGAGGTATTACGTGCGAGCACACTCAGCACACGCACAATATGTACATACTATATAATTACAGTAGCTAATGATAAACTTCCTAACTGGCTAGTGGGTATGTACTCTAGACTATTCTGAAAAATACGGTACTGTATTTAATATCTTTAATAAGATTTTTATTAGGGTAGGTGGGACTTACCTAGCTTACCCTGAATGCACGCCACTTATATAATATATATATATATATATATATATATATATATATATATCTCTTCGCACGTCATGAAGTATAAATTGTTTTTGGAGGAAATTTTTTGGACAATTTCTGTTTTTCAAATTTTACTTCTCGTTCATAGAGTTCGAATTTTTTATTTTATTTTATTTATTTATTTATTTTACCTAAAAAAAAGTTTTCGAGTTAATCACAATTCAGTTTTTTGTTAAAAAAAAGTAATATATATATATATATATATATATATATATATATATATATATATATATTATATATATATATTATATATATATATATATACACAACTCCTCATACTTCGATTTAAGCTCATTTTTCATTTGTTCGTTCTCCCTCCTCATCTTGTGCGGTACGTTCGTCTACACAGGCGTCGTTCTTTACATTAATTATACTGTGTGTTGTTTGCAGTTAAAAAAAAAAAATATATATATATTATATATATTATATATATATTATATTTATATATATATGTATAGAAACGACGTAAGTATAGAGGAGTGTTCTGCACACGAGGAAGAGAAATAACAAACAAATGAAAAATAAGGCACCCGCCCGGGAATCGAACCCAGGATCTTCCGATTGCCGGTCAGCCGTGCTAACCACTACACTACGGAGTGTAGTGGTTAGCACGTCTGACCGGCAATCTGAAGATCCTGGGTTCGATTCCCGGGCGGGTGCCTTATTTTTCATTTGTTTGTTATTTCTCTTCCTCGTGTTCAGAACACTCCTCTATACTTACATCGTTTCTATACGTTAATATACTGCGCGGTCATTGCAGTTAAATGTACATATTCACGATTTGCGAGGGTGCCCTCTCAAGGCATTGGTTTCTGCCCTATGTAGGAGAATTACAACTTCTGACTATCGTGGCTCCGTAGTGTAGTTGTTAGCACGTCTGACCGGCAATCGGAAGATCCTGGGTTCGATTCCCGGGCGGGTGCCTTATTTTTCATTTGTTTGTTATTTCTCTTCCTCGTGTGCAGAACACTCCTCTATACTTACGTCGTTTCTATACGTTAATATACTGCGCGGTCATTGCAGTTAAATGTATATATATATATAAAATTTTATTTTATTGAGTATTTCAAAAGGAAACACAATTTATATGGAAGAAAAATGAGTTTTACAATTTTTCAGGTTCAACGGATTAGTGAAGATCAATTGAATGTAAATGGACAGCAGAAAAGCTTCCATACTTTATCCTTCTACTCTTATATATATATATATATATATATATATATATATATATATATATATATATTGAAAGCGAACAGAAACAGACCGACTGTTCCCTACCAGACTGTCTGTTTAAGAATGGCGGTTAAAGATAAATGAGAATTTTAAAGGAAAGAGTTACAAGGAAAATAAATACCTCAAAAGGCCTTGCGGCCCATACCGAGGAGGTACTAATGGCAAAGGGTGCCACGGAAAATTTCTATACCCTCAAATAGTGTGCAAGATTTGGTTTAACCTTTTCTTGAAGTGATCCACAGAGGAACTGTTCACAACTTCTGAAGGTAACCTGTTCCACGTGTCACAGATCTTATACGTAAAGTAATTCCCACATACACTACTCCTAAACCGTTTCAAATCCAACTTCCAACCATTGTTGCGAGTTGGGTTATCATTTAAACTAAACATGCTACTAAAATCGACATCGTTGAACCCGTGTAAGAACTTGAAAACCTCGATGAGTTGACCGCGCAGCCTCCGAGTTTCCAGCGAAAACAAGTTCAGGGCGCGTAACCGTCGATTGTAGCCCATATGCCTAACGGAAGGGATTAACTTTGTGGCCCTCGCCTGCACTCGCTCCAGCCTCTCAATATCTTTCCTGAGGGTGGGCGACCAGAACTGCACAGCATATTCCAGGTGCGGCCGAACCAGGGAATTGTACAGAGAGCACAATCTCCTTGTTCCGAAACTGAAATTGCCTCCTGATATAACCCAACAGCTTCTGGGCTTTCTTTACCACCTTTACGCACTGTTTGGTAAACTTAAGGTCGCTGCTAATTAGCACATCCAAGTCCTTTTCCAAATCAGTCTCCTCGATATTACTCCCGAACATTGAGTAGTCCGACTTGGGATTGGCATAGCCAATGTGCATCACTTTGCATTTACTCAAGTTAAACGGCATTTGCCATTTTTCGACCGCTCTCCTATCCTACCTAGGTCCGCACGCAGTTGCTCGATCGCTTCGGGCGTCCCAACATTGGCTCCAAGCTTGGTGTCATCAGTGAATTTGGCGATCCGACTGACGATGCCACCGTCGATATCATTTATGTAAATGATAAACAACAGTGGTCCCAAAACGGAACCCTGAGGAACCCCACTAGTGACCGAGGCCCAACCCGAACTAACCCCTTTAATTACAACCATCTGCCGCCTATTCTTCAGCCAGTTTTCAATCCACCTACCTACTTCCCCACCGATACCCAGCGCGCGCACTTTGGCCATTAGCCGGCGGTGAGGTACCTTATCAAAGGCTTTCTGAAAGTCGAGATAAAGTATATCAATCGCCCTACTCTTATCATACTCACCCAACATGACGTGGAAAAACTCGAGCAAGTTGATGAGACACGACCTATGCCGTCTAAACCCATGTTGGGAGTCCCCTAGCAGCTTGTAGGAATCCAAATGGTCATCGATCCTATCCGCTATTATCCCCTCTAATAATTTACCTACAACTGAAGTGAGACTAATGGGACGATAGTTCCCTGGACTTCGTGATCCCCTTTCTTAAAGATAGGGGTCACGTTGGCTTCCCTCCAGTCACCAGGCACCTGGCCCGTCTCCAACGATTTGTTGAAGACTGTAGCCAGGTGGGGAGCCACCTGGTCGCGCACCTCCCGCAACACTCTGGGGAGAAACTGGTCCGGCCCAGGAGCCTTAAACGCGCTCAGTTTGTCTATTCTATCGGCAACGACTGTCGCGGTACATCGAACACTATCCTGGCCAGCACCTTCGTGCCTCACCCCTGGCTCGGGGATGACTCGGGTGTCCTCCCTGGTGAACACTCCCGCAAAGTACTCATTAAGTACGTTAGCGATGTCCGCGTCGGAGGTCCGCAGAACGCCGCTTCGGTCCTTCTAATGGGCTTTCTACTATTAACATAACTGAAGAACTCCTTAGGGTTCCCCTTGCAGAGGCTTGCCACCCGTAGTTCTTCGTTACGTTTCGCTAGTCTAACCTTCGCCTTCACTTCCCTACACAGGCGGACATACGCTTCAGTGTTCTCATGGGAACGATTGGCCTTCGCCCTCCTATACGCTACTTTCCTATTTCGGATAGCCGAAGCGATGTCACGACTGAACCACTTAGGCTGCGTTGAAGCAGGGGTGACCAGTTTTGAGGGTATGGCAGCAGACTGCAGCACCATAAACTCGTCCCGGAATATTCTCCACACTCCCTCAACATCGCCGCCGACCTCTAACCCCATCTCACCTACGCTATCCCGGAGGCTAACAAAGTCCGCCCGCCGTAGATCGAGCTTACTGCCTCTCGAGTTACTACGCTTCATCCGAGGGACGCACACACGGAACCTAATCAGACCGTGATCACTCCCGCCCAACGATTCGTCAACGGTGAGGCCAGTGACGAGGTTGTCTTCGGTCGTGAAACTAAGTCTAGAACGCTTTCGCCTCGTGTAGGCTCATTGACCCACTGAGTGAGGAAGTTCTCATCAGCAAAGTCAACTAGCCTCCTCCCTTCAGCATCAGCAGTCCTGTCTTCCCACTTTATGCCGCGACAGTTGGAGTCTCCCAAAACTACACACACCCTATCCCCTAGCAGGCTACGGAGTTCGGTGTACAGGGCTGTATCCTTCTCGAGGAGGAGATGTGGAGGTCTGTACACCAAGATTAACCTATAGTTCGTCCCTCCCACATTCAGATCGACACCAAGCAGCTCCCGTTCCGACCGGAACTGGCAGTCAACCGGACTCAACGTGTCCCTGACGTATATTAGTACCCCACCCCCCCTCCCGACGGGTGCGGTCTTTGCGAAACATTCTATACCCGGAAATTTCGAACTCTCCAACGTAGTCCCTACGATCAGTATGAATCCAGGACTCGGTGATAGCAACGATATCCTGGTATTCTGATGCTAAGAGCGCCCGTAGCTCGCAAAACTTGTTCAATGAGAATCGAATGAAAATGCTTCTAATTTTGGAGTTTAAGCAAAGATAACCATCTTGTCTATTTCTTTGAAGTACTCGACTCGATTTGCTTTGAACTACGCCGGCTGTCAATCCTTTTCACAATTGAACTGTACGAATGAAGAAGAAATTTGAGCTTCATTAAAATTAAAATGTTTACTTACTAATTTGAGACGATTACCGCAATTTCTGAAGGTGTATTTTTCGACGTCGAAGTTATGAAAAACTTTTTAGATTTAAAACACGCGTATTAAATTTCCACGAATCCGCCTTTTTTACGAGAGAGAATAAATTTAATGTTTCTAAACGGGCCGTGTATGATTTGCTTCTAAGCCTGGGAATCATCTTTGTAGCCCATCGCCGCCACACACTCTCCATTCTGTCTATGTCTTGTCTTATATATAACCAGATCTGAACGCAGCATTCCAGGTGGAGGCGTACTAAGGAATTATATACTGTAATGATAGCATTGTTTTCCGGACTTAAATTCAAATGATCTACCAATAAATTCCCAAGATTCTATTTGCTTTTCTGACCGCTTCGATACATTGCTTACCCGGATTAAGAGTGTCGCTAACAATAATACCTAAATCTTTATCTTCCGAAATACTTGGTTCGCTTTTTTTGCACATCTCTTCTTTAACATTGTTTCTATTGATCTGCAACGTTTTACACTTCTCTATATTAAAGTTAATATATATATATATATGTGCTTTATATACATACTGTGTATATATAGTCTTCACTGATAAAAAGTTAAAAGTTTTTAACATGAAGAGGAGGAGGTTATAAAGTAGGAGTAGTTCATAATTGGTGGTGTTTTTGTAACACTTTTTAATTTAGTTGAATTTTTTTAACTTTAAATTTTCTTAATTATTCCCGAGGGGGTTTTTGCTCCCCTTTTAAAGGCAAATGGACGGATAGGAAGTTTTATAGGTCTCCAGATGAATATTTATGCTGATGAGTTTTGCTGCTTCGGCCAGATGAAACACCCCTTATTCACTCTCCATGTATACTCTTGTGTGTGTGTGTGTATATATATATATATGTGTGTGTGTGTGTGTATATATATATATGTGTGTGTGTGTGTGTGTACTGTATGTATGTTTGTATTTTACTGTTACTTTGTCTTAGTATGAAAAGTGAAGGAATAGCTAATTTTTTGTTACTTTCCTCTGAGCGATAAACGTTCATGGTTTGTATGGCACATGTTTAGAAAAACCTTTTCATGAACAGTTTGATAAAGAAAGGTGATAACATGGCCAAATCGACGATAATAGAGAGATGGAAGGGCTATCCTTTCGGCGACTCTCCTATATGTAAAGAGAACTCTATTCACACGCTCTTTATTCGTATAATTTCCATTAAGAATCGCTCTCAGTGTGTATGTGTTGCGTTCTCGCGTCCCTGTAAAAACGCTTAATGGAGTCGATATAGTAGAGTTGGAAGGTAATTGGAGATATACTTGTACATTTCCGGTGGAGATATATTTAAATTATTTTTATGCGTCGACACTGCGAACTCATTTATGGCTTCATTCGTTATATTGTTTGCATTGTGGTGTTGTTTGATCGCCCATTCCATCCTTAAACAACTACACATTTTGGGACAGATGCCGCCGAACGGAATTAGTTCCTAGTGGAGGAGTTCATTTGGTACAAGGTATTCAGTTCGGGAATTCGATGCCAGTAGAAAGTTTTCATTAGTCTGTGTTTTATGTTATAGATCAGGGGTGGGGAACCCCTGAACCGCGGTCCAAATACGGAGCGCAACTTCTGTTTACACTTACATTCAATCCAGCCAGCGAGACTAGATGGGGAAAAGCAGACTATAGAACAAAAGAAAATTAAATATATATATTAATTCTGAGATAACCCGCAGTAAAAATGAAACACCCTGTCCGAATACTTTCGAGTATATTTCAACTCCTCTTCAGGAAAAGTGAAAAGATTTCCTGAAGTTTTCCTGAAGAAGAGTTGAAATATACTCGAAAGTATTCGGACAGGGTGTAGCCCTGGGCTACGAGGGCAGGAGATCAGAGAGCAATTTTCTCCTTCATCAATCTCGCAAATGAGACGGGATGCGACAGAGGGGTTGGCCGCAGGTCGATCCTGAACTCACATAAAGTACATATATGTGCAGTAATAATGTGGTCGGAAACAGAATTCAGAGAGCACTACAACATCAAAATTACAACGGCTAGAAAAATAATGGGAATCATCTGGAGGAGCTTCCGCAGCAGAAAAGCAAACATCATGCTCAAATTATGGAAGAGTCTAGTCCTACCAATAATTGAGTATTGCTCAGTACTCACGAGCCCATACAGAAAACGAGACATTGCGAACATTGAAGCTATACAAAGGACGTTTACGTCTAAGATAGAAGAAACGGAAAGTGAAGACCATTGGTCTCTACTACAATCCCTGAAACTCTACTCTCTCGAAAGAAGGCGCGAGCGGTATACAATAATATACATATGGAAAATACTTGAGGGCTTTGTCCCTAACTTTAGAAATGAAATAGAAACAGAATGCAATAAGAGAAGAGGCAGATTTTGTATAGTCCCAGCTGCTGTGGGACAGGGGACCATGAAAACGAGGATGTTAAATGCCCTCAGAATACGAGGCCCAAAGCTTTTCATTGCCCTACCAAAAGAAGTAAGGAATCTCCAGCACACCGACCTGAATAACTTCAAGAACCAGCTGGACAGATTCCTGTGCAAAGTCCCTAACCAGCCATGCGTGACTGGCTATGAGGGCAGGAGGAGATCAGACAGCAATTCCCTCCTTCACCAAATAAGGCACGATGTTGCAGAGGTTGATCGCAGGTCGATCCTGAACCGTCGTTCGAACTCTCACAAAGTAACACAAAATACTCTAAAATATATATATATATATATATATATATATATATAATATATGTATGTATGTATGTATGTACACGAGGGTCTGTACGAAAGTAATTTCTCTTATTTTTCAGTTCGTAAATACAATGAGCCATTACTTTCGTACCGACCCTCGCGCGTGTGTGTATATATATATATATATATATATATATATGTCAGTGGCGTACGCAAGGGGGGTCCCCCCCCCTTAAGAAGTAAGACAAAAGTTTCATTTCGAGAGAAACGAATAGAACTTTTTCTCAGTAAAGCTGCTTAACCATGAGACAATTGGCAAATTATTTTTGCCACGCACAAAGTATTCATTTATTATTATTATGTATATTTATAGGGAAACTAACCTGGATGTGGATTTAATAATTAAAGAAATGGCCAAGAAGCTCACAATGATTGATTTTATATTCTAAAATAAAAATACGAGTCAATTTTTTGTTCCTACTAATTCAATGTACAGCAAATTTTCGGTTCAGAAAAAAAACGGGAATAACATTCGGTCATTCTTAGTTGTTGTTGTTGGTTAGCCGATCAGCCCACCCTGATTGAGCAAGCCGGCGGCACGCAGGTAACCGATCGCCCTCTCCGGAGTGGACCAGAGGTTCAGCGTACTAGTGATGTTGTGTTGTGTTTTATGTTATGTTAGAGCGGTACAGTCTGTCATGATGTGTTCAAATGTTTGTGGTGTGTCCTAGCACAGGTGGCAGGTGTCGTCTGTGGAGTTGTCTAGTCTGTGTTTATATGTCTGTAAGTTGGGGTGATGTCCACATTAGAATCGTGCTAAGTTAACTCGATCCGATCTGCTCAGGCTGATCTCTGACCTGTCAATTCTTAGTATTTCGAGTGTGCTGATTCCAAATCTGAAAATAGTTTTTTTCTATCACGTCACGTTTTTTTGTAATGACTGCTTAAAATCTTCATACCAAAAAATAAGAATATATTGATAAACAGATAGGCTTTATCATAAGGAACAGTTTAATTATTGCTATACTTCAACATATATGCACAAAATTAACATAAAACTCTCGTATTATACTGTTTTCAACTCATTATTTGTATTTATGCTGGCGTTTGTGCGGTGCTTCTGGTTGGTCACGCTTTAAATTCCAACAGAAATAGGCCAGCATAGCAGGACTCCACTTCCCTTTGTATCGGCTCTCCAGTGTGGCTATATCCTGGTGGAATCTCTCCCCGTGTTCGTCGCTAACAGCGGATGCGTTTTCCGGAAAGAATGAGAGATGTGAATGCAAAAAATGAATTTTCAATGACATCTTACATCCGAGACGTTGGTACGAGTTAAGTTGATCCACAAGTGCAGCATAGTTGTCGTATTTAGTCTTTCCTAGTAGACCGCTGCACACGTTTTTGAATGCACGCCAGGCTGCCAACTCAACCTCATCCATCACCGCTTCAAAGTGTTCGTCTAGCATGAGTTGGCGAATTTGAGGGCCGACGAATATGCCTTCTTTAATCATGGCATCACTTATTTTTGGGAATTTTTCCTTTAGATATTTGAAGGCAGGCCTAGCCTGTTTCAACGCCTTTGTAAATTGTTTCATCAGCCCTAGTTTTAGGTGAAGTGGCGGCAAGATAACCTTTTCCTTTCGTACTAGTGGTTCGTGAATAACATTGAGAGATCCAGGTGAGGTATTGTCTCGCGGCGGCCATACTGAGCGTGTGTAGTGTTCAGACTTTGCTCGGCTATCCCACTTGCATAGGAAACACATGTATTTCGTATAGCCAGTTTGCAATCCATTGAGAATAGCCACAACCTTCAAATCTGCGCAGATAAGCCATTCATGTTCATTGTATTTTATACAGTCCAGAATAAAAGCAACATTGCCATAAGTTTCTCTCAAGACGACTGAATGAGTGATCGGAACAGAAGGCATTGTGTTCCCATTGTGTAGCAGTGCACCCTTAACACTGTACAGAGATGCATCAATGAACAATCTCCACTGATTCGGTTCATAGCACAAACCCAGAGCATCGAACAGACCATGTATATCAATGCAATAACAAAGATTGTTGTTCTTCGTGAAATATTCCTGCAAATTCCAAGGAGCGCTTTCGGAATGCTGTAATTCGTACGTCTTCCGCCAGCAGTTCACTTTGTTGCTTGGTAAGTATTAAATCACGGACCAAATCATTCGGTTCAGGCTGCGTGATGAGATGTTGTTATTTCTTGGACTCGACTTGAGCTTCATAGCATTCGCCGTCTGATTCCGATTTGTCAGAGTCTGTGTTATCGGTCGGCAGAAATAGCAATCAGTTGAATGGTCCAGCGGCTTTCTCCATACCATTGGGACACCGAATCCCAGACCAGGACCGGTGCCTTTGAACCATGCAGATAGCGAGCTTGTACATCTCACACAGCAGATATGAGGCGCCCAGTGCTTGTCCTGATCACCAACTTTGCATGCATGCGAAATATAATTCATAAAGCTTTTTCACATGAGAAGTCAACTTCCTTTTATACTGTTTTAACGTTAATGTCCCACAAATATAACAAAAACTGTCTGGCGAATTTTTGCACTCTCTAGGCATTGTAGCATAACATCACTAAAAACCTGTAAAATAAGAAAATGATAGATCAATTTGCAATTTCACAATATAGACGTTGTCGGTGAAATATACATAATTTGATAGCTGTTATTCAATAATACTCATTTATAGCACCGATTTATGATAAAATATGGCTGACAATTTTGTTTTAAATGATTAATGAAAGAAATGGAATTTTTCATAAAATCAAAGTGGAAACACAGAGCCGAACACCACCACCACAGCATATGCATGACTGAACAAAATGTGAAAGATGCGTTCAGAGAACCAGTGGTTCTTAAAATGAAACAATGAAATAGGGTATTTTCATAAAATCGGCGGGTGATACAAATAAATCAGTTATTTTCGTAATCTACGCATATAATTAGCCATAAAAATGACGATCTCATTTCTGTTTTTTTTCACAGTTGTACAGTGAATTATCACTAGGCAACAAAGATTTTGTTACAGAAGACCAAATAGGTGCTCCTAGCTAATTTCGGTATGCTGATTTCAAATCTATAATTAGATTTTTTCTATCACGTCTAGAGTTTGTGTAAAATGCAAATCACTTTTAGTAAAATTTTCTACACGTCCAGATTTTGGTTTTAATCGGCTTAATGCCAGTAATATGAAACTTGCTTTTCAAGGTTAAAGCAATTTTTTTTGCCAACTATATACAAATTCGAACAATTTTGATAAATAAAATTTATCCCGAGTTGGCAACACTGAGTCAAGAGCATAGTAACGGGCAACGGCCCAACGGTCAGTCGCTACGTGACAGTCAAGCAGAACGGTTGTTGAAGCTCTCTGCTGATGAGCAAGTGACAGGTTGTGGTGACTTGTGTGTTTTTATAGCATTTGTTTTGTACTACGGTGTGTATTTCTTTTTATTTTACACATCGTAATAATTACTTTCTACGTTTTTTCAGATATTGTATGGTAATTCAAAATGGCATCAAATAGACGTGCTTGTGTAAATCACCCAGACAACTTCTGCTTTGTCTGTGGACAATATACACCTAAGCCACAACGTAGAAACATAACAACAAAGATTAAACTTGCCTACAAGTGTTATTTTGACTGTAAGTTAGGAGACCAACAGAGGGACTGGGCACCACATATTTGCTGTGCACAGTGCAATGCAATGTTAATAGCTTGGATGAATGGTAAAAGAAAAGCTATGCCGTTCTCAGTCCCCATGGTTTGGCGTGAGCCGAAAAATCACTTCAATGATTGTTATTTTTGTTTGACAAAGATTGCTGGTTTCACAAAGAAAAACAAATCAAAGATCACGTACCCAAACTGCGAATCAGCAATGAAACCAGTACCACATGATGAAACAAATCCACCACCAGTTCCACCAGCAACGATAACAGACAGCAGTTCATCTGAAGATTCTGCTAGTGATATAGAAACAGGGAAAGATGGCATATATGTTCCAGATGCAAATATTTCCCCACATTTGTTAAGTCAAGCGGAGTTAAATGACTTAGTGCGCGATTTGGAATTACCAAAAGAAAAGGCAGAGTTGCTTGGTTCAAGACTTCAAGAATTTAATCTTCTCCAACCAAACACCAAAGTTTCCCATTTCCGCCATCGCCATTTGCAGTTTTCATCATTTTACTTACAGGAAGAAAACGTTTGTTTCTGCCACGATATCAGTGGTCTGATGCAAGGGATTGGCTGTCGCTATGATCCAAAAGAATGGAGACTGTTCATTGACTCCAGTAAAGCTAGCCTTAAAGCTGTATTACTGCACAACGGCAATGAAAAACCTTCAATACCTGTAGCACATGCCACTGGCCTTAATGAGACTTATGAATCGATGAAACTGCTGCTAAGACTCATCAAATATAAGGACCACACATGGAATATTTGTGGCGACCTTAAAGTTGTATCATTACTTCTTGGGTTACAGTTGGGCTACACAAAGCATATGTGCTTTTTGTGTCTATGGAACAGCAGAGATGACAAGAACCACTACAAAAAACATGATTGGCCATCTAGAACTGAACATGTTGTTGGTAAATACAATGTGAAACACCCAGCACTTATTGACCCTCAGAAAGTACATCTTCCACCACTTCACATTAAACTTGGCCTTATGAAAAATTTCGTGAAGGGTATGGATCATCAAGGTAGTGGTTTCCAATATTTAAAGGATAAATTCAAAGGAATATTGACAGATGCTAAGCTAGAAGCTGGAGTTTTCACTGGACCACAGATCCGCAGTGTCATCCACGACTCATCGTTTCCATCTAACCTAAATGAGAATGAACTAGGAGCATGGACATCTTTCGTTGAAGTTGTCAAAAATTTTCTTGGAAACCACAAAGCTGAAAACCACCGTAAACTCGTAGAAAACATGCTTAAATCTTATGAAATAATGGAATGCAGAATGTCTGAAAATTCATTTTTTACATTCTCATCTTGACTTCTTCCCGGCCAACCTTGGGGCTGTAAGTGACGAGCATGGTGAGCGCTTCCACCAACAGATCTCAGTTATGGAAAACAGATACCAAGGTAATTTCAACCCAAATATGATGGGAGATTATTGTTGGTTCCTGCAGAAGGAGAGCTCGTCATCCTACAAGCGACATAGGAAGAGGACACACCAAAGTTTCACTTAAGAACAGGAATTTGCCTTTCAGTAGTAACAACAAAATACTAACGCGCTTTGGGTGGATGGTTGGGCGCAGGGGTGGTAACTCTGCCAGCGGAATTCCGCTGTCTGTCTTAAGCCAGAATAAAGGAGGAAAGACATCCCTGTTCACTAATTATTTAAGTATGCTTAACATAAAAACGTGGCACGGAAAAGTAGCTTAGACGGCTTTCGTAATAGAAGCGGGTGAGAAAAAAAAATGAAAAATAGGGGTTTTCGGTTACACAAAATCTGGACGTGATAGAGAAATTTTGATATCAGATCTGAAATCAGCATCAGCGCTTTAGTAGGAATCAGTAGTTCACGTGTCTGTAACAAAAAAAAAGTTGAAATTTGTTGCCTAGTGTTATCAATAATCAAATGAATATTATTTCAGCTTTTTTAACATCGATTTTCATTTTTGTTCATTAAGGACAAAAAATAACTTCTTTAGAATCGAAAGGAAATTTAGCCCCCCCCTTAGGAAAATCTTGTGTACACCACTAATATATATATATATATATACATATATAGAGAGAGAGAGGAAAGGCGTTCGATTACGCCTCGCTCGGTGCGCAGTTCCCCCCCCCCTCCCACCGAAGAAGGAGGGGCACGCGCGGCCGTCAGGTTATAAACACCGCTAACAGACCCTCACCAAGCCACAGAGTAGGGGAGGGCCTCCTATCCCACAAAGGTTGTACCACCCATCCCCCAGGCAGACGAACCCTGCCTCAAGGAGATCGAGGGAGGAGGACGGGTGGGTCACTGTTAACAGGCGCTCTTCCCGAAGGTTTCCTCAACCGGTCTCCGCGGCGATGCCACCGAGGGGGAATTTCACCTCTTTGTGTCGTGAATTCAGCTCTCGAACGAGGCAAGCGATATTCGACACATGAAGGAAGAAGTCATTGGTGAACACAGTATATTGTTAGTAATAAACTAAACAGTCTCCGTATTATAACTCATTTAAAGTAATAATTAAAGGTGTAAATTCGCATTTCAACCCGTATAATATGAGTCAGTGGCCAGACGGTATTATTGTTAAGGAGTTTATTCACTTTTCCAGGAGATTTGATAATAGGGAAAATAATAATAATAATAGGCGCCGTAACGGTAATGCCTGAAAGTTGTACTGTGTAATAATAATCTTACTAATAATAAATTTTCTATCAGTCATGGCCGATAACTTGTTGAAAATAGTTTCATATAACGTAAGGTCAGAGAGAAATTCAACTGTAGATGTTCATAAAATCTGCGACAGTGCAGCTAAAATTCCCCTCTACCATCCATGATGACTTTACGTACCATGAGTCATCAGCAGTAGACTTGTCAGATGAATTAATGTACGGTAGGCCTTTTGGTGGTGTTGCTTTCTTAATAAGGAAAAAATTTTCGAAACATATAAAATTTTTAACAAGCGATAATGTAAGGTTGTTAGGCATTGAATTACAAGTGAACAATGATTGCATATTAATTGTAAACTGCTATTTACCATACAACAACTGCAGTAATCTAGATGAATACATTGATTTGCTGTATAAAATTAAGTCATTATCAGATAACTCCAAATATTCTCACTGTATAATAATGGGGGACTTCAACGCGCATGTGAACTCTGAATTCTTTGTAGAATTGGGTAACATGTGCGAGTCGGCCAATTTAAGTATAAGTGATATAGATGTATTAGGGGTAACCAGTGGTAATTTTAAATTGATATGAGTGGTACCACCAGGTGGATTGATCATTGTCTCACTAGTAATAATCAAAAGGATTGAATTCTTAGAGTTCATATTTTGCATGATTTCCTTTTTTCTGATCATAGACCATTAGAAATATTAATTAAATTTATCAATTTATGCGCAACACGACTTAACAAGAACTCAATAGGTAAGAATAATCGAGTCGATTGGACCAATGTTAATATGCAACAGAGAATAGAATACAAAGACAGAACAAGTCACCTCTTTAATAATTTAGAAATTTTGCATCTTGCCTGTAGTAATCCTTGCTCAAATGATTCTCACTGTAAACTCATAGATAGGTATTATAGTAAGATAGTAAGATAGTTAAGAGAAGCAGGAAGCCCCCTGATTAAATCTTACAATTATCATACTAAGATTATTCTTGGATGGAATGATTTTATTGATTCCCTGAAGAGGGAATCGAAAGACGCCTATGATTTGTGGTGCTTTCATGGTAGACCCAGTTTAGGACCAGTATACTTGAATATGTGTAAAAGTCGGGGTCAGTATAAGGCGGCCATAAGGCGATGTAAACAGGAAGAAGAGTCTATTCGAGCATCAAAAGCCTCTGAAGCTCTCATAAATAACGATAATAGCAATTTTGGAAATTTGTTAAGAATCAAACGGGTGTCAAAAATGTCCTCCCTCCGACAATCGATAGGGTGTCGGGGGAGGATGAAATTGCAAAGCTGTGGAAAAACCACTACTCTAACATTCTTAACAGTGTGAGTAGGGATAATCTTAAGATAGATTGCAGCGAAACGATTGTGGGAGGGACAATGGAAAATACTTTGATATCAGTTTCTGAAGTAAAGAGGTTAATTAGAGTTAAAGACTGGTTTTGTGTCAGGGGTAGATGACTTATCGAATGAGTACTTAAAATATGCCAATGACGTAGTATGTCTGCATATATTATTACTCCTATCAGTCATGCTTGCTCATAGCTATATCCCTGCAGAGTTCATGAGGGTATATACAGTATCTTGCCCCTGGTCAAAAATAAGTACGGAGACATTCTGTCCAGCAGTAATTAGAGGCCTACTGTTGTCGCTTCCTGCTTCTCGAAACTACTAGAAAAACTCTTGTTACTCCGATTAAATGATTTCCTATGGACATCTAATCAGTTTGGTTTTGAGAGGTCCCAGTCAACTGACCTGTGCATCTATGTACTTAAAGATATAATATCTAAATACATTGACAGTAATTCAACTATTTATAGCTGTTTCCTAGGGAAGTAGGAACATTGCCAGCCGGAAATTTTCCAGGCGGAAAATTGCCAGCCGGAAAATTGCCAGTGGGGAAAAATGCCAGTGAGAATATTGCCAGCCGGAATATTGCCAGTGAGAAAAAAACTAAAATTCACAAAAAAGGATTTATTTATTAAAATATTATTATTTAAAATTTTAAAATGCTAAAACTTGTTAAGGAAAGGAAAGCTTCAAAAAGTATGAAGATTATAAGCAATAGATCGAAGAAATGTCAATTTATCTTCATTACACTGACGGATGACTTTCTCCAATCTGTCATTGATATTTTTGTACTTTTTGGCAGTATGTCTCTCTTCCCCTCTTTCGAAGTGCAATTTCTTGGTCTGAGCTAAAGCCTTTTCGTTAAAGCTAACGAAAATATCACGACTTAACCTACCAATCGTCAAGGGCGTACAGAGGACCAAACCTGGCATTCAATGAACCTAACCGGGTATTCAATAATTTTACCATAGGTTTCGAGATATATATATATATATATATATATATATATATATATATATACAGGGTGGGCCGTAAGTTTCCATACATAGGAAAAATAAACATTTTTTTATGGACAACCATTTTTATTTATATAATATGCTCTACATGGTTGCCATTGTTTTGAAAACACATTTCAATACGTGTTCCCCACTGTTGATGAACACGCATTAGCACAGTTGACGTTATGCTTGTAATGGCGTTGGTGATACGTTCCTTTAGATGATTTATGTCTCGTATCTTTTCCTGATACACCATGGCCTTCAAGTGCCCCCAAAGATAGAAATCAAGGGGGGTGAGATCTGGGGATCTGGGAGGCCACTCCACAGGACCACGCCGACCAATCCAAGCATCCGGAAACTGCTGATCCAAATACCGACGCACGTGAAGACCATAATGAGGTGGAGCTCCATCTTGCTGGAAGTAAACTGGGAAGTTACCTTCCTCGTTTAGCAGGGATGGGAAAATCTCTTCTTGCAACATGTTAAGATACCTTTCGGCATTAAGATTTCCACTGACAAAAATTGGTCCAATAATTCTGTCACCCCATATCCCGGCCCACACCATCACTTTACCGGCACCTTGCATCTTCGTCGGACTCAGCCAGTTAGGGTTAGCATTACTCCAATAACGTATGTTTTGCCGATTAACCTCTCCATTGACGTAAAAATTTGCTTCATCAGTAAACAAGATCTTAGTTGAAAAGTTTGCATCCTCGTTCACTTTGGTTAATGCCCATTCACAGAATTCCATTCGTCTATCCGGGTCGTCTTCACTCAAATGCTGTGCCATATGCAATTTGTATGGATGCCATTTGTTTGCTTTCAAAATGCGCCTGATACTCGATCTGCTGACACCACTTTCTGCAGACAACCGTCGTGTACTTTTTCTGGGACTCCGTGTAAGCGCTGTAAGTATCGTAGCTGTTGTGTCTTCATCGGTGGCTGTACGTCTTGGACCACTTCGCGGTTGATCTGCAACATTTCCAGTTTCTGAAACTTGTTAATAAGTTTTGCCACAGTGTCGTGTGTGATGTTCGTTCCATGTTGTCTGTTAAAGTTCATTGCAACCATGCGACTGCTTCCCGACCCAGCCATCAGTATGATTTCAATTCGTTGCTCTTTCGTCAAACGAATATTCTTAGGGTATCTGAAACATAAAAACAAACGTTTAATTTTTCCTATGTATGGAAACTTACGGCCCACCCTGTATATATATATATATATATATATATATATATATATATATATATATATTTACAGATCAAAAAATAATGTCGCTAATTAAGGAAATTAATAGAGCGAGATTTCTTCTTTTATTAAAACAAACAAACAAACCAATGAATGAGATGAAAGGAAGGCATTAACGTTTCAATAATTAATGTTCTGTAGTGAATGACGTTATAATGCTTAATGAATTGGTTGGTAAGAAGAGTGCATGAATTGCTGAGAATGACGTTGATTACAAAAGACTAAAATGCACAACAGTTAATAGTGAGTGACGAAATAAAATTGCCCTATTAAGTTTCGTTGTTTATAGTTAAAATAGGAATGGTAAAATACGCCCCAACAAGGCTACACAGTCACAAGGCGTTAAAAATGTTGTTCGCTCGCGAGTGATAAGGTTTCGAAGCGGCGAAGCGGGAGATTTCTTCGAGCGAGTTGCGAAGGAAGCGTGATGCTCGGAGGTCCCTTTTAATGAGGTCGAACCACATCTTCATCGAAAAAAAAGAGGTGTTATGTCCATAACGAAATGCCGTTAAGAAGACAAAACGAGAATTTTCGAAAGTGTCTGACGAAGTCGCTGTGGTTATATATATATATACAGGGCGTCCCAAAAAAATGTATACACACTTTAACAGCTGATAGCTCAATTGATGTTTCTTTCTTTCCAAGTTAAACCCATTAGAATTAATAATGGCAGTCAGACTAAGCTTTGAACAAAGGAAATTCATTCTAAAATGCTACTGGAAGTGTGAAAACGCAGTTGAAGTGCAAAGACAGTTTAGGAGGGAGTTTCAAACAGATCCACCAACGCGACTTACCATCACTCGAATTAGAGATAAGTTTGAAGCCGATGGAACTGTTCAGAATGTCCACAAGAAGCGTTCCGGAAGACCACGGACATCGACAAGCCCCACAAAGCAAGAAAGAGTACTGGAAACGTATCACCAAAGTCCAAGAAAATCTGTGCGGCAAGCGAGTCGTGAGGTAGGAATTTCAGAATCGTCTGTCCAACGCATTTTGAAGCGCTGTCAATGGAAAAGTTACATTCCAAGATTAGTCCATGCTATTAATGAAGATGATGATCCGGACCGAAGAGTGGAGTATTGCGAGTGGTACTTGGCACGATGTGGATGTGGATTGGACGAAGGGGTTTCGTAGAATACCCTCCGCGTTCACCAGACCTCACACCACTAGACTTTTTTTTATGGGGATACTTAAAAGACAAAGTCTACGCTATAAAACCTGCAACAGTCGCTGAATTGAGAGCAGCCATTGAACGAGAATGCACACAAATACCAAACGAAATGTTTCGTGATGTTTGCGATTCCATTGCTTCGCGTTATCAGCAGTGCCTGGACCAGAACGGACGTCAGTTTGAAAACAGGCGTTGACAAAACAATTAAATAATGTCTGTAGATTCTATTACATTTTGAAAATGAAATGTATTTTAATAAACACTGCCTTTATAATTATTTAAAGTGTGTATACATTTTTTTGGGACGCCCTGTATATATATATATATATATATATATATATATATATACCTTTCAACCTTTCAAATGTTCCGCGCGATGATTCCTCATTTCACGAAGGTCAAGCTTGTCGCCCCTCCTCTCGAGTTGGTCTGGTGAAGTAGTGAGTTGATTTCTTGTACTCTCCACTTCACATAGCCAGGTACGCTCGACTCATCGGGGATTGTTCTGAGTCAGGCGTCTAATCTTTTTTTGAAGATGTCCACTGCAACACCACTCGTGTTCCTTAGGTCTTTGGACAGCTGATTAAACAGTTTTGGTCGTCTCACAACAAAAATATTTTCTTTCAGGGTTAAGGATGTTCCCTGTCTAGCACAAAAGAATGAACTTAAATAGGATAAACTCATAAATTTATAAAAAAATAGACGAATAAATTCATAAAAGAATAAATATAAACATCAGTTGATCAGCATAAACATTACATAAAAAAATGTATTGGAATTTGTAGGCAACATTGGTTATTTACAAGAATATATACATTACAGATATAATATAAAATTAAATTATCAAAATACAAGTTTAGGCCTAACATCAATCTTTAAATAAAAATTACACATCTATATGACAATATATACACTGCATGTTCAATATACCAGATACCATACATACGTTATATGCATATACTCGTATTATATACACGTATAAATACATATGTACATATACTGTACATACATACAAATATGGTTCAAAATTATAACACCACTGAACTAGTGACACGATAAGCGAAGATTATGTAAAACATAGAGCACTGAAGATTTCACTTCAGCGATTTAAGAATGAAGGTGTGTCTGTGTATGATGCCACCAAGCTAAGATTACCAACATGTTTGTTTAAGTGAGATTTTAAAGTGGAACGAGATGGGGTTTGCTTGATTAGAGTACGAAGGTTATTCCACAGTGAGGGAGCAAATTGTGAGACTGCCATTCCACCAGCAGGAAATCGTCTCACGCTTCTTTGTGGGTTGTCATTACAGTATTTCTGAGACTTGTCAGGATGACGTTCATTGCTTGAAGAAAAATGTAACACCCAAGGAGGAAGGTATGTATATATATTATATATTTTTTTTTTTCGCAATTAAACACGTGAAAATAATAAATTATACAAATCGAAAAAAAGAAAATGGAGCGCGATTCCAAGGCCTTTCGCATATTTAGCGATAAACCTCGTCAGGAAATGAAGGGAGATTGTATGTTTAGTCCGGAGTTTCTTCCAAGGTGACGTCCCTTCCCCCGGTGACCTTGAATGTTGTTGGTTGGTGGTAGCTACCTATTCAGTTCGTGGGTGAGTGGCAACGTAATTTGAGAAATGAGCGTCATTTTGAACAAACCTGAACAAACTTAATCATTGTTACGATGGGCATTAAAACAGGTCTACAACGTTTTTCACAAATTCGAAATATTACCCACAGACAATTTTGCCACTCACACAAAGTTCACAAACACATTTAATGCACGTCTTTATTTTGATAGCGTGACCCATTTTAAACCGAATGTTACCGTTGATGTGGTAGCGTGGTTCATTAGATGGTAGCGTGACAATTGTATCTTAATGTTTTTCGTCGTATGATTATTCACTGCAGCTAAGTAAACCTATTTTAACTATTTAACGTTTTCCACTTGCTTATCGATGAGAGTTCTCTTTCACGAACTTTTACACTACAAATATGACTTCCACTGTTATTATAAAACAACAAAGTTTTAATATTTAATCTTATGTTTCACAAATTAAATTAGACTCCTTATGTTATATAATTAATAATGAAAGGGACATAGGCCTTAGTCGGAAATTAAATAGGCCCAAGGAAACTGGTCTAAAGCGCAACAAGAATAGGCCAAGAGCCAAAGGGAGATCCCCTTTTAACGCCCTAGGGACGAATTAAATTGACTTTACTGCCCTAAGTTCTTATTAAAAGTAGGCCCCATTTCCCATGGCCTGGATGAGATATTAAACTAAAAACATACCAAGGAAGCGCAAATAAGATTCTCTCTCACTCTCTCTCTGATGGACTGTCCTCGATTCCTTTCAATCTGATCTCACTCTTCAACTGCTTAAGAGACTCTACTACTGACTGACTTCTTGTGCGCTCTCTTTCCTCCTCTGGACTCGAGATTTCAGGTTTTCATCTCGCGTTGGGAAATATATTCTTACGTCCTTTTTCCATTTCATCCTGGAACTTACAAACAACTTCAAACCTTTACCGCATGAATTTTTGTAGGGTTAAGTTATGAATGCATGTATTTGACAGGTTACAAATTCATCCGTTTATGCAGCAAAGGGTTAAATACATTATTTTATGAGTTTTACAAATTCCTATAACTGTTTTATATTATTTAATTAACCTATTTTACCTATTTTGACAGTATTAACTTACTTAATTACATATTCCAAGCCCTATTTTACGAATGAATGACAGGATGAACTCATGGTGTGGTATCGTGTGATCAGTTTTCTCACATCCCATTGGTTAAATAAAATACGTCACATGTTCCAGTAAGAACAAGTTGAGATCTGTTCAGATGTTTACTTGCACAAAGTCACGTATGCTTTTCTGGGATTTACCTGAGGCCTACTTGGAATTTAGATCATATCTTTCAAACCCTAACTTATGTTTTTCATTTATGTCAACATTCGTATTATAAATTATACTAATAAGCCACTTATTTTTGCAAACCCAACAGGTAAGAAGCAAAATATATATTGTTACGCCCCATTTGCAAAATTCCCCAGTTCATGAATTGGGCAACATGTAGGAGATTTAAAGTTTCGTACAAGAATATATGTCGGGGGCAAGAAAGGTGAATCACGAGTCCACACACCACAACACACTTATCTTAACCTAACCTAACCTAACCGCCAAACGGTTAGAGAGGAATATCACACTCTAAAAAGTTTTCACTTGTTTCTTGCAGGTCAGGTTAAGTTATCTTGATATCTTGAAGCCTAAGATGTTCCTCAGGAACAACTAAGTATTCGTGAAATTGTTTCTGCACAGAATATCTGTGGAGGTCAAGGGTTTAGAAGGTGTCACTGTAGAAGTAGCTGCCTAACAAAGTGGTGTTCCTACCTGGAAGGCGGCTTTCGTTGCAACAGTACATATCATAGCTATAAATCATGTGGAAACGTCGATTAAGAGTTCTCCATGTGTCCTTCATACTGAAATTTTAATGTTTTAGTACAATTCTGTGATTTTTTTTAATTTGCAACAACTAATTACTTTAGCTGTTCTCTTGAAAATGTGCAATAAAAGTGATTTTTACATCTGTGAATTTCACTTAATTTCTCCTTCATACAACTTGCCCAGTTCATGAACAAATGAAGCGTAACACACACACACACACACACACACACACACACACACACACACATTTTATATACATATATAGCATAAACAAAATAGTTAGGAGAGATCATGAAAAAATTAACAAGCACTGATTAAAGGAAAATGTTATTTCAACAAGGTCTGGTCCATTTTATAAGTTTTCGAACTATTATAAAGATTATTTATATAAAATATATGAATACACATTTTAGAATATTCCTTTCAGTTATGTCTTTAATTTTTACTTGAATTTAGAATCTTTCCAATTCATACTATGTCATCTGTGATTATATTAGATCATCTGAAGCTCAGGGCCCCCAACCTTCTTTAGTTAGTCTTATAAGGCTAACTAACGAAAATATCACGACTTCACCTAACCAATCGTCAAGGGCGTACGCCGTACAGTTGACCTAACCACTGGTTAGGTTAAGTCGTGATATTTTCGTTAATTAGCCTTATAAGGCTAACTAACGAAGACTGGGGCCCTGATCTTCAGGTGATCCATTATATCTATACATATGGTTAAACAATGCGTTGAAATTATTCGCTAGTCTACAAGCATATTTATTAGGGTGTCAATTTTGTCAACTTTTTTCAAATCAATTTTGGTAGTGAAAATATAGTCTTTTCATGTCAAAACATGAAATTGGCCAACCAAATGAAATAAAATAACCCTTACCTACATCAATTTTACCTGAAAGTTTCAGAAATTGACTCTTTTACTAATAATAGGACATAAATTGATAAACTATTCATCTGTCACAGAATTATCCCACTGATCGCATATGGAGTGTTTTAAAGGTCATATAGTTGTTGTACAATGTACAAGTCACAACATGAATAGAACTGTCCCTCACTCTCAGTCCTCAGTTGCCTCTTAGATGTCATAGACGGTGGTTTGCTGTTATTGCTCTTGTACCTACTTCATAGTTATTCTACTAGACGAATACTACAGTTTAACTGTAAGTATGGATTATTGATTATTACAATTATTTATTATCATCATATTCTTCTGTCTAATTATGTTGTAATCCCATGAAATATTTTTTTATTGAATTTTAGAACATCGAATGACTAAACTTTGAAACATCGTAATTGATATAAAATACTTAAATTTTTTCTTTCTTTTCAGATATTCCTAAGATGCCAAAATTGAAGACAAGAGGTCAGTCGTCATGCCACTTGAACCTGTTAGTCGGTACAGGCAAGGAGCTTCCGTATCAGAACTAACAACAGTGCGAGACATGCTGAGACTAGGGTTACTCCTTCGTGAACAAAATACAAAGGATAGAAGGAACTACACAGAGAAAGAGCTCATAAGGGACATGATTCCCCCTCTTCTGCATCAGTGGAAAAAAGCTAATGTGTTATTCAAACCACCTGTACTCAATCAGTATAGAATTATTGAGCTAAAATTAACAAAGCTGTGGCACAAAGCAGTTGAGACATCACTTGGTAAAGGAAACTAGCAAAGAAAAATAAATTTCTGCACACACTTGATACTATTCTTGACATTTAACTGCCAGTGTCCCATAGAGTTGTGTTCTGAAGCCAATTGTTCTTCCTCATGCAGTAAAGAACCTCACCCTCACATTGATTGTCGCTGTCCTCGTGAGAAGAAGATCCCTTTTTGGAGCTGGCTTTCATAAAGGCGCAGAGAACAAAGGCAGGAGGCCAAGTAAATATGCAGATTGGTTCGGCAGATTATTCAGAGACCAAAAAACAGATTGTTATTGCTAAGAAAAACGAGAAAATCCGAGAGAGGGAAGAAAAGAAGAGTGAAGAAGCTACCCAAAGAGATGAAGAGCTCTAGCAAGAGGTTTCTCACGTCTTTGAAAGCTCTTCAGATGAACAGAAAGAAGCAACATCAGATGATAGCTCCAAACTGCCATCTGAACCTTCGCCGAAGAGAAGAAATACAACACTAAAGACATCTCAAACATTGCCCTTGCCAGTATTCGCCACCATACGGGGCTACGAGAGACTGCAGAGATGGCCACTGCCGCTTGGATAGATGCAGGCCTCATCAGCAGAGAGGATACATCCTTAGTGATAGATCATAATAAGATAAGAAGAGCACAAGAAAAAATAATGAAGGAAATATCTGATCAGCATGAAAAAGATTTGGAGGAGGAAGGTCTCTCTCTTGCCTTTTGTTTGATGGAAGAAGAGATGACACAAAAGTTTTCCTAGAGGTAGAGGGAATGGATAGAAAGTTTCCCGGTCTCATCAGAGAAGAACACTACTCTGTGTGTTCCGAACCTGGTGGCCGCTATTTGTTTCACTTTGTTCCTGAAGCAGAAGTAGAAGGCAAGAAACATGCAGAGGCAATTGCTGATCAAATAATATGTTGGCTTCAAGAAAGAAGACTTGACAGTTCACTGCAGGCCGTTGGTGGAGACTCAACTGCGGTGAACACTGGATGGCAGGGCGGTGTTATGACGCATTTAGAGAAAAAACTTGGAAGAAGGCTTGTTTGGATTGTATGTGATTTGCACACAGGGGAACTACCTCTTCGTCGTCTCATCCAGGAACTTGATGGTCCTACAAAGAGCAACAACAAGTGGTCAGGCCTCCTTGGCAACATGCTAGATGAAGCAACGGAATTAGAAATAAATACAAAATTTCCAAAGGTCGAAGTAGGCCCTCCCTTTCCAGTGTTGTCTGAAGAAGTTATGAAAGACCTCAGCACGGATCAATCTTATGCTTATTGTATTGTTCAAGCAATCAGATCAGGAGAGTTGCCTCAAAATCTGGCTCTCTTGGAGATTGGACCCGTAAGTCACAGTCGTTGGTTAACTACAGCGATTCGTTTCTGCAGGATTTGGGTTTCCAAACATGCTGTGAAGGGCAAATGCTACAAAATTGATGTTGATTGTTGAGTTTATTATTGGGTTTTATCTTCCTGACTGGTTCAATGTAAAACTTAATCCAATGTGGATGGAGGGGCCCAACCACATCT
Organism: Bathynomus jamesi; assembly: GCA_023014485.1. Classification (NCBI taxonomy): domain Eukaryota; kingdom Metazoa; phylum Arthropoda; class Malacostraca; order Isopoda; family Cirolanidae; genus Bathynomus; species Bathynomus jamesi. Next base: position 176,270 of record JAJOZX010007732.1, on the reverse strand, counting down.
TGTTTCAATTACAGCTGCTGAGAACCCAAAGGAAAGTAGTGGTGGACATCGTGTTACCTGTGGTGAGAAGGTCCGCTTGGTATGCTAGGACAGAGGCAGTTTTGCAAGCAATACTCTGCAGCCAATGTACCAAAGAGCGAACTGAGGCTGTGGAAATCATTTTAAAGCTTAGAGGAACATCACTAGATGATGACCAGCTGGGAGACTGCTCTGTTCAGACAAGGAAGGTACCTCCGATAAACGTCACTACCACGAAATTGTCAGAATTAGTTAACTTGAGTTCGGAAGTTTTGGAGCCACCACTGACAACATGTATAACAAACAAAGATTTAACACAACTTAAAGAGGCCCCAATGCAAGTGCCAAAGTGGCCTTCTCACACTCAGAGTGTGAAGAGATGTGTGAAAATCGTCACAGAAGCAGCTAGTCAAGTTTACAGTCACGAGAGGCGAGAAGGCTACATCAAAGCGCAAGTAGCAAGCCGAATGCTGATGTCAAGAAACCGCAGCAAAAAGGACATGACTGCATTGGTTACTTTCAAATAAAGACTCTGAATGATATCTTATTGCCACTTTAAATGTTGATAGGATGTTTGCGCACATTTGTTATTTTGTTACGAATTTACGGAAAAATGGAATTTTTGAATTAAAATTGATGTAGGTAGGGGTTATTTTTTATTGTTTTTGAAGCAAGGATATTATTTTGTATGCCAAATGATTACATTAAATTGCTACCAAATCACATGATTTTCAATTAGTCATTTCACCCCCAAAATTGACATACCCTAATATTTATGCTGTTTTACTTCGACACCTAGAGTTTTTTGTTGGACTTATATAAACTAAATCGCATTGTTTACATCCGATAGAATAGACACAACCAACTGCATTATCTTGTCTTTTTTATTTAGGGGGGATTTAATTATATTTTTATGCTTAAAAAAATTCGTCATTTCCAAAATTTTTAAAGAAAAGTGGGTACTTGTAGATTCTCTCTCCCCCACCAATTTTGACAGAATATTTTCGTTAAAACTAACGAAAATATCACGACTTAACCTAACCAATTATCAAGGGCGTACAGTTGATCTATTAATTATAACATTGTTTCTGGAATAGTATTTACTATTTACTAATAGATCAACTGTACGCCATTGATAATTGGTTAGGTTAAGTCGTGATATTTTCGTTAGTTTTAACGAAAATATTCTGTCAAAATTGGTGGGGGGAGATAACTTACAAGTACTGAAAAGTGGGAACGTGTTTAAAATTTACAACACATGATAAGGAGGCTAAGGATATTTTTATGATCAAATTCTTTCTGAATTACACTATTATAATACCTATTTTTTACCTTTCACTAAACAATTTTCTAGATATGGAAGAGGGTAGCATAATTTAATAACAATATTCATAATATTACATAAATGAAAGTCTCAAAATTCAATACAAGCAATCCTTAATGCTTAAGAAACACACAAGGAAAAATGAAAGATTTTATCGAGGGGTGATGGTCAGAATAAAAGTGAACATACGAGTTTTTATTAGTGGCCTTACGAAAACCTTCAAATTTCAATTGATTTGCGCATCTCCGAATTTTAAGATTCAGAAATGATAACCACCCGTGATTTCCTTTTCAAGAGTAAATTTTATAGGCGGAACTACAGTAAATTACTGAGTTTATCGAGGAATACATTTAACTCTCCTGAAAAGTGAATTCTAGTACTTTCGCTAGTCCATATTTGGCATCTGAAGAAAAGAATAAGATCTGTAAAGGAGTACTGATTACTCAAAGTAAAAATTGATTTTAACTTATTATGCGAGGTTAATGAACTCATTTTTTATAGTTTCCTATATGGAATACAAGAAGGAGCGAAATATACTTCAGAACGAGTTACAGGAACTCTTAAATATTTACAGTGTAACGACAAGGAGGTACAGAATAAAGGGTACTGTACAAAACCCACAAGTCAGGGAACTTGGAATAGTAATATCATCGGATGCAGAGAGAACAATATACAGTTATATCAAAATTTATAGTTAGAAAAATAATGGGAATTATCTCCCTGAAGTAGCTTCCATAGCAGAAAAGCAAACGCCATGCTAAAACTATGGAAGAGTCAAGTCGTACCAATAAGTAAGGATTGCTCATTATTCACAAGCCCATACAAAACACTAGACATTACAGACTTACGGTAATTTTATTTCTGTATTGCCCCAAATTTTTGTACATTGTCAAGGTCATTATTATGCAAATAATTTATATATTCTCTAATAATAATAACTAGTACAGTTCCCGTCACTTCGCTGACGGTTAGACAGGCTAAACTACAAAAAAAGAACCCAGCCGTGAAAATTTTGAGCTTCACATTGTGTCAACATTTCTGAATCTGGTATCTCCCAAAACCTCCTCACCCCCATTCATACAACTTGGGGGCTAACCCCCTCCCCCATTACCCCCACCCATCCCCATTACCCCCACCCATCCCCCATTACCCCCACCCAACCCTTCCCCCCACTCCCACCCTTCCCCCCACTCCCACCCTTCCCCCATTGCTAAACTACAGAAAAGAACACAGTCATGAAAATCTTGAGCTTCACATTGCCGTCCGTAATACAATTTCTGAATTTTTTTTACAATTTCTGAATTTTTTTCTCACAATTTCTGAAAGTGTGACGGACGGACAGAGACAGACAGACGACGGACGGACAGCTCTCTTATTATAGTATAGATTATATATCTGAGATTTCATTTGTTATCTCATACAGCATCCACTGCACGCAACCATCGTATTTGTATTTAATTTTACACTATTTATCTCCCTTTCCTTTAGAAATAATCTTAAAATTGAGATTATTCACAGTAAGTAAAACATAAAATGGTTTATATACACTGCATAAAAAAGAAAAATCATTTACTGATCCATTTTTACTTCCGCTCACATCAAGAGCGGAAAGCAATATTGTTTTCGTGTGTTGTGTGTGTGTGTGTGTGTGTGTGTGTAAGATAACTCAAATGGATGGATCGTTTGAGAGTTCTGCAAGCGGAGGTTTGCATTTCCTGATGCCTTTCTGTTATAAATTTATTTTTGTTCCATCCATTGAATGTTCCTTGTACATTTATAAATAGAACAATGATTATATTATTATTATCATTAATATTAATATATTAATATTATTATAACTGAATGAAAGTGAGAAGGAGACGATTCTTTTCAAATATGACTGACTAAATAATAAATGAACCTAAAAATTAGAGCTAAACGATGGGAAATCCCTTACATTATCAACACTATAAAATACAACTACGTCTCAATGATCCTTAAATGGGGTACAAACCAACCAAATATCAGTGCAGTTCCCAAACAATTAAATTTACTTATGTCCTCGTTCAACTTCACCTCTCTCTAACATATTTCAAGATGAACGTCCGCCCCAATCTCCTTCATGAAGAAAAGCTTTCACGAAGGTCTAAGATTGAGGAAGTTTGGTTTATGCCATAATAAAGAGAGAGAGGAGAGATCAAGTCTAACGTTAACTGCCTCTGCTAAGTCTAAAGCCACTTTACGATCCTGGGTTTAAGCCTTCCAACTTTCGTATCGGAGAGAACCCACGAGAACCGTATATAAGAACAATTCCGTAAGAACCTTATATATATATATAAGAACCGAGAAGAACCTGAGCTGACTTTCAAAGGGGTTTCCAAAGACTTTTCCAAAGTCCGAAGGCCTTATTTTATATCCAATTTTGACACGTTTCGCTAAAAAATTTAAGGCAAAGAGAAATTAAGGGACGAGCGATGATAAGTAACGAAAAATAGAGAAAAATATCTTGGAGAATTCTTCTCTTTATGAAATTAAAGTTTAATGGCACCAAGTTGGATTAAGTTTACGCGGTATAAAACTATGAATGTGCATTCATAAGTCTCTAATAAGCCTTTACTTGTTAATTATACGACCATGTGTATTCTTATATAATTAAGTAAACAAGCATGTATTCACCGGTTTAAACTTAAGTTTATATACACGGTGAACCAAAAGTAGGTGGACAGTAGGTTGAATATGGTTTGTGTTATATTATATTATAACTATGGTGTTCATTATAACTATGGTGTTTGTGTTTTATTATATTAAATATTATAACTAAATTTATTTAAATTTTATTTGTATTATAGTATACAAAAAAATTAAATATGTATTCTCAAAATAAACGTTATCATTTACTGTCCACCTACATTTGGTTCACCCTATATATAAAGGTTGAAGTGTGTATATGTACAGTATATATATATATATATCTATTTTTTTGAAGAGGAGTTGAAGTAAATTCGAAAGTATTCGAAGTGTATGTTTCAAGTTTTCCTACCTCTTATTTCCAAATAAAGAAGTTCACGCGTTTAAATGTGAATAAAACCATATAAATAAAGTTGACAAATTTAAATAGACACCTTCGTTTTTTAACAAAACTTTATTATTTGATTATAGAAGTCAATAAATAATAAATTTATTAATCAGTAAATGCAAAGAGGTAAAGGAACACGATTTTCAATATATTAATTCAATTAATTTGCTATTATTTATTGACTTCTAATCAAATAACATATTTCTTAAAAAAAAAAAGGTTGACAAAAGTAAAAAAAAAATATATATATATACACGGTGAACCAAAAGTAGGTGGACAGTAGGTTCAATACGGTTTGTGTTATATTATATTATAACTATGGTGTTCATTATAACTATGGTGTTTGTGTTTTATTATATTAAATATTAACTAAATTTATTTAAATTTTATTTTGTATTATAGTATACAAAAAAATTAAATATGTATTCTCAAAATAAAACGTTATCATTACTGTCCCCTACATTGGTTCACCCTATATACATACATATATATATATACATATATATATTATATATATATACACTATATATATATATATATATGCATATATATATATTATATATATATACGTAAAGAACGACGCTTGTATAGGAGATATTCCGCGCAAGACGAGAAAGAGAAAACAACAAATGAAAAAATGAAGTACCACCTGGGAATCGAACCCGGGATCTTCCGATTGCCGGTCAGACGCGATAACCACTACACCATGGACTCCACTCTTCCAAATGCCGTAATTCCTCTACATACTCGCAGAAACCAATGCCCCAAGGGGGCACCTCCCGCTTGCCGTAACATTATATACATTCAACTGCAAAGAACACGCAGTATAAATAACGTAAAGAACGACGCTTGTATAGGAGATATTCCGCGCAAGACGAGAAAGAGAAAACAACAAATGAAAAAATGAAGTACCACCTGGGAATCGAACCCGGGATCTTCCGATTGCCGGTCAGACGCGATAACCACTACACCATGGACTCCACTCTTCCAAATGCCGTAATCCTCTACATACTCGCAGAAACCAATGCCCCAAGGGGGCACCTCCCGCTTGCCGTAACATTATATACATTCAACTGCAAAGAACACGCAGTATAAATAACGTAAAGAACGACGCTTGTATAGGAGATATTCCGCGCAAGACGAGAAAGAGAAAACAACAAATGAAAAAATGAAGTACCACCTGGGAATCGAACCCGGGATCTTCCGATTGCCGGTCAGACGCGATAACCACTACACCATGGACTCCACTCTTCCAAATGCCGTAATTCCTCTACATACTCGCAGAAACCAATGCCCAAGGGGGCACCTCCCGCTTGCCGTAACATTATATACATTCAACTGCAAAGAACACGCAGTATAAATAACGTAAAGAACGACGCTTGTATAGGAGATATTCCGCGCAAGACGAGAAAGAGAAAACAACAAATGAAAAAATGAAGTACCACCTGGGAATCGAACCCGGGATCTTCCGATTGCCGGTCAGACGCGATAACCACTACACCATGGACTCCACTCTTCCAAATGCCGTAATTCCTCTACATACTCGCAGAAACCAATGCCCCAAGGGGGCACCTCCCGCTTGCCGTAACATTATATACATTCAACTGCAAAGAACACGCAGTATAAATAACGTAAAGAACGACGCTTGTATAGGAGATATTCCGCGCAAGACGAGAAAGAGAAAACAACAAATGAAAAAATGAAGTACCACCTGGGAATCGAACCCGGGATCTTCCGATTGCCGGTCAGACGCGATAACCACTACACCATGGACTCCACTCTTCCAAATGCCGTAATTCCTCTACATACTCGCAGAAACCAATGCCCCAAGGGGGCACCTCCCGCTTGCCGTAACATTATATACATTCAACTGCAAAGAACACGCAGTATAAATAACGTAAAGAACGACGCTTGTATAGGAGATATTCCGCGCAAGACGAGAAAGAGAAAACAACAAATGAAAAAATGAAGTACCACCTGGGAATCGAACCCGGGATCTTCCGATTGCCGGTCAGACGCGATAACCACTACACCATGGACTCCACTCTTCCAAATGCCGTAATTCCTCTACATACTCGCAGAAACCAATGCCCCAAGGGGGCACCTCCCGCTTGCCGTAACATTATATACATTCAACTGCAAAGAACACGCAGTATAAATAACGTAAAGAACGACGCTTGTATAGGAGATATTCCGCGCAAGACGAGAAAGAGAAAACAACAAATGAAAAAATGAAGTACCACCTGGGAATCGAACCCGGGATCTTCCGATTGCCGGTCAGACGCGATAACCACTACACCATGGACTCCACTCTTCCAAATGCCGTAATTCCTCTACATACTCGCAGAAACCAATGCCCCAAGGGGGCACCTCCCGCTTGCCGTAACATTATATACATTCAACTGCAAAGAACACGCAGTATAAATAACGTAAAGAACGACGCTTGTATAGGAGATATTCCGCGCAAGACGAGAAAGAGAAAAAACAAATGAAAAATGAAGTACCACCGGGAATCGAAACCGGGATCTTCCGATTGCGGTCAGACGCGATAACCACTACACCATGGACTCCACTCTTCCAAATGCCGTAATTCTCTACATACTCGCAGAAACCAATGCCCCAAGGGGGCACCTCCCGCTTGCCGTAACATTATATACATCAACTGCAAAGAACACGCAGTATAAATACGTAAAGAAACGACGCTTGTATAGGAGATATTCCGCGCAAGACGAGAAAGAGAAAACAACAAATGAAAAAATGAAGTACCACTGGGAATCGAACCCGGGATCTTCCGATTGCCGGTCAGACGCGATAACCACTACACCATGGACTCCACTCTTCCAAATGCCGTAATTCCTCTACATACTCGCAGAAACCAATGCCCCAAGGGGCACCTCCCGCTTGCCGTAACATTATATACATTCAACTGCAAAGAACACGCAGTAAAATAACGTAAAGAACGACGCTTGATAGGAGATATTCCGCGCAAGACGAGAAAGAGAAAACAACAAATGAAAAATGAAGTACCACCTGGGAATCGAACCCGGATCTTCCGATTGCCGGTCAGACGCGATAACCACTACACCATGGACTCCACTCTTCAAATGCCGTAATTCCTCTACATACTCGCAGAAACCAATGCCCCAAGGGGGCACCTCCCGCTTGCCGTAACATTATATACATTCAACTGCAAAGAACCACGCAGTATAAATAACGTAAAGAACGACGCTTGTATAGGAGATATTCCGCGCAAGACGAGAAAGAGAAAACAACAAATGAAAAAATGAAGTACCACCTGGGAATCGAACCCGGGATCTTCCGATTGCCGGTCAGACGCGATAACCACTACACCATGGACTCCACTCTTCCAAATGCCGTAATTCCTCTACATACTCGCAGAAACCAATGCCCCAAGGGGCACCTCCCGCTTGCCGTAACATTATATACATTCAACTGCAAAGAACACGCAGTATAAATAACGTAAAGAACGACGCTTGTATAGGAGATATTCCGCGCAAGACGAGAAAGAGAAAACAACAAATGAAAAAATGAAGTACCACCTGGGAATCGAACCCGGGATCTTCCGATGCCGGTCAGACGCGATAACCACTACACCATGGACTCCACTCTTCCAAATGCCGTAATTCCTCTACATACTCGCAGAAACCAATGCCCCAAGGGGGCACCTCCCGCTTGCCGTAACATTATATACATTCAACTGCAAAGAACACGCAGTATAAATAACGTAAAGAACGACGCTTGTATAGGAGATATTCCGCGCAAGACGAGAAAGAGAAAACAACAAATGAAAAAATGAAGTACCACCTGGGAATCGAACCCGGGATCTTCCGATTGCCGGTCAGACGCGATAACCACTACACCATGGACTCCACTCTTCCAAATGCCGTAATTCCTCTACATACTCGCAGAAACCAATGCCCCAAGGGGGCACCTCCCGCTTGCCGTAACATTATATACATTCAACTGCAAAGAGGAATTACGGCATTTGGAAGAGTGGAGTCCATGGTGTAGTGGTTATCGCGTCTGACCGGCAATCGGAAGATCCCGGGTTCGATTCCCAGGTGGTACTTCATTTTTTCATTTGTTGTTTTCTCTTTCTCGTCTTGCGCGGAATATCTCCTATACAAGCGTCGTTCTTTACGTTATTTATACTGCGTGTTCTTTGCAGTTGAATGTATATAATGTTACGGCAAGCGGGAGGTGCCCCCTTGGGGCATTGGTTTCTGCGAGTATGTAGAGGAATTACGGCATTTGGAAGAGTGGAGTCCATGGTGTAGTGGTTATCGCGTCTGACCGGCAATCGGAAGATCCCGGGTTCGATTCCCAGGTGGTACTTCATTTTTTCATTTGTTGTTTTCTCTTTCTCGTCTTGCGCGGAATATCTCCTATACAAGCGTCGTTCTTTACGTTATTTATACTGCGTGTTCTTTGCAGTTGAATGTATATAATGTTACGGCAAGCGGGAGGTGCCCCTTGGGGCATGGTTTCTGCGAGTATGTAGAGGAATTACGGCATTTGGAAGAGTGGAGTCCATGGTGTAGTGGTTATCGCGTCTGACGGCAATCGGAAGATCCCGGGTTCGATTCCCAGGTGGTACTTCATTTTTTCATTTGTTGTTTTCTCTTTCTCGTCTTGCGCGGAATATTCCTATACAAGCGTCGTTCTTTACGTTATTTATACTGCGTGTTCTTTGCAGTTGAATGTATATAATGTTACGGCAAGCGGGAGGTGCCCCCTTGGGGCATTGGTTTCTGCGAGTATGTAGAGGAATTACGGCATTTGGAAGAGTGGAGTCCATGGTGTAGTGGTTATCGCGTCTGACCGGCAATCGGAAGATCCCGGGTTCGATTCCCAGGTGGTACTTCATTTTTTCATTTGTTTTTTCTCTTTCTCGTCTTGCGCGGAATATCTCCTATACAAGCGTCGTTCTTTACGTTATTTATACTGCGTGTTCTTTGCAGTTGAATGTATATAATGTTACGGCAAGCGGGAGGTGCCCCCTTGGGGCATTGGTTTCTGCGAGTATGTAGAGGAATTACGGCATTTGGAAGAGTGGAGTCCATGGTGTAGTGGTTATCGCGTCTGACCGGCAATCGGAAGATCCCGGGTTCGATTCCCAGGTGGTACTTCATTTTTTCATTTGTTGTTTTCTCTTTCTCGTCTTGCGCGGAATATCTCCTATACAAGCGTCGTTCTTTACGTTATTTATACTGCGTGTTCTTTGCAGTTGAATGTATATAATGTTACGGCAAGCGGGAGGTGCCCCCTTGGGGCATTGGTTTCTGCGAGTATGTAGAGGAATTACGGCATTTGGAAGAGTGGAGTCCATGGTGTAGTGGTTATCGCGTCTGACCGGCAATCGGAAGATCCCGGTTCGATTCCCAGGTGGTACTTCATTTTTTCATTTGTTGTTTTCTCTTTCTCGTCTTGCGCGGAATATCTCCTATACAAGCGTCGTTCTTTACGTTATTTATACTGCGTGTTCTTTGCAGTTGAATGTATATAATGTTACGGCAAGCGGGAGGTGCCCCCTTGGGGCATTGGTTTCTGCGAGTATGTAGAGGAATTACGGCATTTGGAAGAGTGGAGTCCATGGTGTAGTGGTTATCGCGTCTGACCGGCAATCGGAAGATCCCGGGTTCGATTCCCAGGTGGTACTTCATTTTTTCATTTGTTGTTTTCTCTTTCTCGTCTTGCGCGGAATATCTCCTATACAAGCGTCGTTCTTTACGTTATTTATACTGCGTGTTCTTTGCAGTTGAATGTATATAATGTTACGGCAAGCGGGAGGTGCCCCCTTGGGGCATTGGTTTCTGCGAGTATGTAGAGGAATTACGGCATTGGAAGAGTGGAGTCCATGGTGTAGTGGTTATCGCGTCTGACCGGCAATCGGAAGATCCCGGGTTCGATTCCCAGGTGGTACTTCATTTTTTCATTTGTTGTTTTCTCTTTCTCGTCTTGCGCGGAATATCTCCTATACAAGCGTCGTTCTTTACGTTATTTATACTGCGTGTTCTTTGCAGTTGAATGTATATAATGTTACGGCAAGCGGGAGGTGCCCCTTGGGGCATTGGTTTCTGCGAGTATGTAGAGGAATTACGGCATTTGGAAGAGTGGAGTCCATGGTGTAGTGGTTATCGCGTCTGACCGGCAATCGGAAGATCCCGGGTTCGATTCCCAGGTGGTACTTCATTTTTTCATTTGTTGTTTTCTCTTTCTCGTCTTGCGCGGAATATCTCCTATACAAGCGTCGTTCTTTACGTTATTTATACTGCGTGTTCTTTGCAGTTGAATGTATATAATGTTACGGCAAGCGGGAGGTGCCCCCTTGGGGCATTGGTTTCTGCGAGTATGTAGAGGAATTACGGCATTTGGAAGAGTGGAGTCCATGGTGTAGTGGTTATCGCGTCTGACCGGCAATCGGAAGATCCCGGGTTCGATTCCCAGGTGGTACTTCATTTTTTCATTTGTTGTTTTCTCTTTCTCGTCTTGCGCGGAATATCTCCTATACAAGCGTCGTTCTTTACGTTATTTATACTGCGTGTTCTTTGCAGTTGAATGTATATAATGTTACGGCAAGCGGGAGGTGCCCCCTTGGGGCATTGGTTTCTGCGAGTATGTAGAGGAATTACGGCATTTGGAAGAGTGGAGTCCATGGTGTAGTGGTTATCGCGTCTGACCGGCAATCGGAAGATCCCGGGTTCGATTCCCAGGTGGTACTTCATTTTTCATTTGTTGTTTTCTCTTTCTCGTCTTGCGCGGAATATCTCCTATACAAGCGTCGTTCTTTACGTTATTTATACTGCGTGTTCTTTGCAGTTGAATGTATATAATGTTACGGCAAGCGGGAGGTGCCCCCTTGGGGCATTGGTTTCTGCGAGTATGTAGAGGAATTACGGCATTTGGAAGAGTGGAGTCCATGGTGTAGTGGTTATCGCGTCTGACCGGCAATCGGAAGATCCCGGGTTCGATTCCCAGGTGGTACTTCATTTTTTCATTGTTGTTTTCTCTTTCTCGTCTTGCGCGGAATATCTCCTATACAAGCGTCGTTCTTTACGTTATTTATACTGCGTGTTCTTTGCAGTTGAATGTATATAATGTTACGGCAAGCGGGAGGTGCCCCTTGGGGCATTGGTTTCTGCGAGTATGTAGAGGAATTACGGCATTTGGAAGAGTGGAGTCCATGGTGTAGTGGTTATCGCGTCTGACCGGCAATCGGAAGATCCCGGGTTCGATTCCCAGGTGGTACTTCATTTTTTCATTTGTTGTTTTCTCTTTCTCGTCTTGCGCGGAATATCTCCTATACAAGCGTCGTTCTTTACGTTATTATACTGCGTGTTCTTTGCAGTTGAATGTATATAATGTTACGGCAAGCGGGAGGTGCCCCCTTGGGGCATTGGTTTCTGCGAGTATGTAGAGGAATTACGGCATTTGGAAGAGTGGAGTCCATGGTGTAGTGGTTATCGCGTCTGACCGGCAATCGGAAGATCCCGGGTTCGATTCCCAGGTGGTACTTCATTTTTTCATTTGTTGTTTTCTCTTTCTCGTCTTGCGCGGAATATCTCCTATACAAGCGTCGTTCTTTACGTTATTTATACTGCGTGTTCTTTGCAGTTGAATGTATATAATGTTACGGCAAGGGGAGGTGCCCCCTTGGGGCATTGGTTTCTGCGAGTATGTAGAGGAATTACGGCATTTGGAAGAGTGGAGTCCATGGTGTAGTGGTTATCGCGTCTGACCGGCAATCGGAAGATCCCGGGTTCGATTCCCAGGTGGTACTTCATTTTTTCATTTGTTGTTTTCTCTTTCTCGTCTTGCGCGGAATATCTCCTATACAAGCGTCGTTCTTTACGTTATTTATACTGCGTGTTCTTTGCAGTTGAATGTATATAATGTTACGGCAAGCGGGAGGTGCCCCCTTGGGGCATTGGTTTCTGCGAGTATGTAGAGGAATTACGGCATTTGGAAGAGTGGAGTCCATGGTGTAGTGGTTATCGCGTCTGACCGGCAATCGGAAGATCCCGGGTTCGATTCCCAGGTGGTACTTCATTTTTTCATTTGTTGTTTTCTCTTTCTCGTCTTGCGCGGAATATCTCCTATACAAGCGTCGTTCTTTACGTTTTTATACTGCGTGTTCTTTGCAGTTGAATGTATATAATGTTACGGCAAGCGGGAGGTGCCCCCTTGGGGCATTGGTTTCTGCGAGTATGTAGAGGAATTACGGCATTTGGAAGAGTGGAGTCCATGGTGTAGTGGTTATCGCGTCTGACCGGCAATCGGAAGATCCCGGGTTCGATTCCCAGGTGGTACTTCATTTTTTCATTTGTTGTTTTCTCTTTCTCGTCTTGCGCGGAATATCTCCTATACAAGCGTCGTTCTTTACGTTATTTATACTGCGTGTTCTTTGCAGTTGAATGTATATAATGTTACGGCAAGCGGGAGGTGCCCCCTTGGGGCATTGGTTTCTGCGAGTATGTAGAGGAATTACGGCATTTGGAAGAGTGGAGTCCATGGTGTAGTGGTTATCGCGTCTGACCGGCAATCGGAAGATCCCGGGTTCGATTCCCAGGTGGTACTTCATTTTTTCATTTGTTGTTTTCTCTTTCTCGTCTTGCGCGGAATATCTCCTATACAAGCGTCGTTCTTACGTTATTTATACTGCGTGTTCTTTGCAGTTGAATGTATATAATGTTACGGCAAGCGGGAGGTGCCCCCTTGGGGCATTGGTTTCTGCGAGTATGTAGAGGAATTACGGCATTTGGAAGAGTGGAGTCCATGGTGTAGTGGTTATCGCGTCTGACCGGCAATCGGAAGATCCCGGGTTCGATTCCCAGGTGGTACTTCATTTTTTCATTTGTTGTTTTCTCTTTCTCGTCTTGCGCGGAATATCTCCTATACAAGCGTCGTTCTTTACGTTATTTATACTGCGTGTTCTTTGCAGTTGAATGTATATATATTATATATATATATATATACACATATATATATATATATAACACTAAGGATTTTATACTTTAAATTAAAATTTACCCATCTTCAAACGAAAAAAAAAAAACTTTTTCAATATTTCGAAATTGCTTTGACTGACACCTTAATTACTTTGGCATTTGGGGATGCAAAGCGATCCATCAATTACTGATTCGTAGACGAAGATCTGAAGACGTGCCTCCGAAGTTTATTACCTGTTTAATGGCACTACTTAAATCCTTTTTATAAAAGCAGCTTTAACTTGACACGATGTTCGAGTTTATGGACTAATTTTAGCCGACTATACAGAGGGTGTCAAAAGTAAATAGACACTTTTTGTTTTTTTCCCAAAAGTTTTTATTTGATTATAAAAGTCAGTATATTTAAAATCGCGTTCCATTTCCCTTTTTGCATTTATTAATTCAATAAATTTGTTATTTTTAATAACTTACAATCAAATCAAAAACTTTTGGTAAAAAACAAAACTGTCTACTTACTCTTGTCAACCCTCTGTACGTACGCGTTCGGATTAATTTATCTTCCTATTTTAACCTGTATTGAAAGGAAGTGGCACTCGTTCAGTATGTAGTGACGAGTTGCATACAATGAGTGAATAGTTTAATTATTCAAAATAGAGGCACAGTGCCATCCACAAAATAATAACTAAAATGTGACGTAAAAGTACATATTTTAAGTACACCAAATATTGTATATTGTATTGTATTTTACACACACACATGTGTGTGTATATATATATATATATATATATATATATTATATATATAAGGTGAACCAAATGTAGTATATATATATATATATATATATATATATATATATATATATATATATATATAATATATATGTGTGTGTGTGTGTGTGTGTGTGAGGAAAGAGAGGACGAGGAGATGGTACATGTTTATTTATCAGAGGGATCACCCTCAGTATTAAACCAACCCTCAACGACGATAGTTCCGCCTTTAACTTAAACATAGCCAGATAAATTTTCATATCCTTACCACTGAAAAGGAAATCTACTATAACTCCGTGTGGCTCCCAACATTTCTAATATGGATTTTTCCAACATCTATTCATTTCCAACTTTTCCAACCTTTCGGTTCAATTAATTCATCCCCGATAATAACCTGGTAGGACACTGCTCTCAATTTTGTTCACCTTTTAACCTTTGTATATTTTGACTATTAGTTCACCCTCCCATATCTTATATACTTTTTTATTTTAAATACTTAATATATATACTGTAAATATACTATTAATATCATGCGTTTATATAAATATATTGCATAAATTTCCTGTTCATCATATTTCTTCATTTTATTTTATTTAATTTTTAGCACTGATGATGGAAATCGAAATTTCCGAAACGTCCATAAATAAACATATACCATCTCTCCGGCCTCTTATTCTTCACTAAGTTACGGTTCCCCTAGAACAAACCCTTCAATCAAGTTATATATATATATATATATAAAAGACATAAAAAATGACCCAAAATACTTCTACACGTTTGCGAAAAGGGAAATGTAGTGTAAGGAGAGTATTGGTCCGTTGATAGACAGGGAGGCCGGATACGCAAATGACCCGAAAGAAATAAGTGAACTGCTTAGGGAACACTTTAACTCTGTGTTTAGCACCCCTAAGTCCGAGATGGAAGTGGAAAACCCAAACGAATTTTTCGACATAGATACAGATCAACCAAGAACAAATTCCGGCACAAACCTATTAATGGACTTCGAGTTCACAGAAGGAGGTGTAATTACGGCCTTATCACAGATGCGAGACAATTCAGCGCCAGGGCCAGACACATGGAGTGTCACATTTCTGAAGAAATGCAGAGAGAATATTGCCAAACCTCTATACTTACTATGGAGGAAATCACTCGACACAGGACAAATTCCACTCCCCTTAAAGAACGCGAACATTGCCCCCATATTTAAAGGTGGTAACAGAATAATACCCAAAAATTATCAGCCAGTGACTCTCACCTCACACCTTATAAAGTGTTTTGAACGTATAATTAGAGGCAAAACTACCTACTACCTACGAGAAAAAGACTTATACAACCCAACTCAATATGGCTTCAGGGCGGGAAGATCATGCCTGTCACAGCTACTTGACCACCAGGAGGAAATATTAGAAACATTATGTCGAGGACAAAACATAGATGTAATATATATGAACTTTGCTAAAGCATTCGGTAAATGTGACCATGGAATCATATCACACAAACTTAAGAATACAGGAATTACTGGAAAGCTAGGAAGGTGGATATTTAATTTCTTGATGCAAAAAACACAAAGAGTGGTGGTAAACGGAGTTAAATCGGAAGTCTCGGAAGTCGTGAGCTCTGTCCCACAAAGGATAGTATTAGCTCCCTTGTTGTTCATAATAATGATTGCAGATATTGATGCAGATATTAAGGACAGTATTGTATCATGCTTCGCAGATGACACAAAGATATGTAAGGAAATATTGAACGAAGATGACATAAGAAAATTACAAAACGACATTGAAACATTATTCCAGCGGGCAAGAAGACAACAATATGAAGTTCAACGAAGAAAAATTCCAACTTCTAAGATATGGTAATAACAAGGAGCTACAGAAAAAAGGGTACAAAACTATGCAAGTCAAACAGATAACACCAAATCCTCAAGTCAGGGATCTTGGAGTAATAATGTCGTCGGATGCAGAATTCAGAGAGCACTATAAAATTAAAATCACAACGGCTAGAAAAATAATTGGAATCATCTGGAGGAGCTTCCGCAGCAAAAAAGCAAACATCATGCTCAAATTATGGAAGAGTCTAGTCCTACCAATAATTGAGTATTGCTCAATACTCACAAGCCCACACAGAAAACGAGACATTGCGAACATTGAACCTATACCTACAAATGACTTTTACGTCTAAGATAGAGGAAACGGAAGTTGAAGACTACTGGTCTCGACTACAATCCCTGGAACTCTACTCTCTCGAAAGAAGGCGCGAGCGGTATACAATAATATACATATGGAAAATACTTGAGGAATCTGTCCCTAACCTTAGAAATGAAATAGAAACAAAATGCAATGAGAGAAGAGGCAGATTTCGTATGGTCCCAGCTGCGGTGGGACAAGGGGCCATGAAAACTAGGATGGAAAATACCCTCAGAATACGGGGCCCAAAGCTTTTCAATGTACTACCAAAAGAAGTGAGGAATCTCCAGCACACCGACCTGAATAACTTCAAGAACCAGCTGGACAGATTCCTGTGCAGTCACTGACCAGTGACCAGCCATGCGTGGTTGGCTACGAGGGCAGGAGATGATCAGACAGCAATTCTCTCGGTACTTTTGCATTATCCTCCCAACACTAATTTTTTTTATAATGGAAGGAAAATAAAGTACGTTAGCAAAACACTTTTAATTTTTAATCGTGAAAAGGCATGACCTAACCTGACCTAACTTGAAGCCGGCTAACGCCTGCGGCGGGCTGTTTTTACCGTAACCTAACCTAACCTAACCTAATACCAACACTAATTTTTTTTATAATGGAAGGAAAATAAAGTACCATAACCAAAACCAAACCAACATTATATAAAAAAATTAGTGTTGAGAGGATAATGCAAAAGAACCACTCTCTCCTTCACCAAATCCCGCAAATGAGACGGGATGCTGCAGAGGGGTCGACCGCAGGTCGATCCTGAACCGTCGTTCAAACGCACCAAAAGTAAAAATATATATATATATATATATATATATACACACACACTAGAATGCTCGCTGCCTAGTGCTAAAATCTAATACCAAACTAAAGACACAATAATGATAAAATGAACACCCTAAACCTGAATCCCTTATAGTGAAATGACACGCATTTAACCGATTCAGCCAAATACGAGCTTCAAACGCGCATGAATATATATGGAATATGTTCTTTATTTACTCAACCTTTATTAATATTTGAGTCGTATTGCACTCCTGACGCAGTTCTAATAAATTCTGTGGATGTGCTTAATACTTTGCACCTCATTAATTCGGGCAATACCATTAATAATGTGGATAATGAAATTTATAAGAAGAGATAACGCAACTTTTATACAAATTTAAAGTACCCATAACAACCGATTCGGTGCATAACACAAACACACACACACCACACACACACACACACACACACACACAATATGCAGGAAGTCCCATGAGTCTGGTCTCATTTGAAAATTTATTTTAAATTAAATTTACGAAAGTAATACATTAGACCTGAAACAAAATGTTCAAACTGATGTCTTGCTTTGGGACCTTTTTTTTTTTTGTTCAGGTAGAATAACACGCAATGGTTAATATGGAAATGAGTTACACTCCTGAGAAGGAAAAGGCGTGAGTTAAAATTCCTCAGGAAAAGGCGGAGGCCTTTTCCTCACGAGTGTAATTCCAAAGACCTTTCTCTCACGAGTGTAACTCACTTTCATATTAGCCACTGCGTTATTCTACTTGCAACAAAAAAAAAGGTCCCAAAACAAGACATCAATTTGAACATTTGTTTTAGTTCTAATGTATTTCTTTTGTAAATTTAATTTAAAATAAATTTTCAAATGAGACAGGACTTATGGGACACCCTGTATCAGTGGAGATTGGTGACAGTTATGTATAAGGAAGCAAGCATAGTTTATATATATATATATATTATATATATATATATATATATATATATATAATCGTGTATATATACGCACTGTAACAATCACAAACCAAATAAATAACTGAACACTGTTAAAAATGCGCTCGAATTATATTTGAATTTGTGCACTTGTTGGTTGGGGACGCGGAGAGGGCGGGGAAGAAGGGGATGGGCAGTTGACGAACGACATTAACCTCAATATAACAACTTCACTTTGATTTACTCATAATTAAGCAAACTCTAATTACAATTAGCTTTTATTTCTTCTTCTAAAAATATATTTCGTAATAACTGCCAGTTATTTAGTCATTTAATGCTATAAGCTCATTAATTAAGCGCTTTAAAAGGATTCCATAAGCATCATAGTAGGAATAAGTAACTCACTAAGTTGCTTCCACGATTCACGTTTTGCCTAAAGAAATGAATGCGTTATGGGTCTGTGTTTCCATCGGTGGATATTTTTTATTCTTTTAAGACAATATTAATTCATCCCTAAGTATAGCGATCAATAATTTTATTGTATATCATTTATTACATTTATACTATCGTATGAGCAGTGAAATTATCGGTGAATTGATATAATTTTTATAAAACACGATATAGTATGTCAAACAAAAGAAGCAATTCTCAAGGTTGCTTCCACTATCCAGCATGCTCTCAAACACACGCTTCTCTCTTTATTCTTCACTATGCATATATGCATTTTACGCACGACACAATCTTCTCAAAATTTATTAAAAAAATAAATAAAATGGACCTCAGAGACCTTGATTTTGGCTATTCCCTTCTTACATAGCAGGAGGGGGAGCGTTTTTGCGGGCGCTCGCCCTTGACCCCTCCTTCTTACATAAAAAAAATGTTGATTGGGATAAAGTACTGTGGTATTCAAATAAGTCTAATTTCCGGAGTTTTTTAATGAGAATTATCTCTCATCACTGTAAATGTGAATGAACTTTTAAGATGGTTCTACGTGGCGCACTTTGCTATATCTTCTAGAGACGGTTGTATTACGAAAGACAAACCACCTTAAGGTTCGAGACATTCAATCTAACTGACTGGTTTTCATGTATTTGGTTTTTTTTAACGAGAATTATCTCTCATCACTGTAAATGTAAATGAACTTTTAAGATGGTTCTATTTGGCGCACTTTGCTATATCTCCTAGAGACGGTTGTATTACGAAAGACAAACCACCTTAAGGTTCGAGACATTCAATCTAACTGACTGGTTTTGATGTATTTTCATTTTCATGAATTTTCATGAATTCTGGTCCATCGTTGAAATTTAGTGTTCAAGGAAGAGATTACCATCATCCACAAATCATATTTTTTAACAAGTTCTTCAATAATGTTTGAAAGAAAGTAAGAAAAATATCTTTATTAAAATTCAGTCTGTTTGGTGAGAGCAAACTGTAAAAACGTTTTCTGGATTTCATCATTGAAGTAAAATTAACTCACTGAATTTAGAACTTAAATATAATTACAGTTAAAGAAGGCGCAAAATAGATTGAAGAAAACCACTGAATTAAGGCGGTCAATGCAAGGTCTCACGCTAATCCAGAATCGAATTAGTTTCGAGTCAAGACCTTCAGTTAAAAGCAGGATTTTTAAGTCCCAGTCTCTGTATTTCTGCTAAATTGGTCCAGTAGCTAGGCTAAGAACAGTATATGCATTTGGTAAATATTAAGTTTCAGGGACACTAGTTTTTAAATCCTTCACTGACCGAAAGTTGGTCACATGGGAAATAACTAACCAACCTCAAACGAGAGCCTAACTAGGACGTAAGGCTCACCTTCACTCCTTGTTGTTGGCTTATTTACCATTTTATCTGCCAGCTACTTGTTATCACTTTAAGAAAAGTTATTTTGATAATAATAAGTTTGTGGATGAAAATAATGATTTGATTGATATAAGTTTTATGAAGGAATATACTGTTGCGATGTCATTAATAATTATACAGGGTGGCGCAAAAGTCGCGCATCATAGGAATTTTCAGTGTTGATTATATATTATTTTTTTCTTTTAGGTAGGGGATGGCTGCGAAATTAACAATAGACGAGAGGGTGAGCTTGGTTTTAATGCATGGAATACCAGGTACTACAAATCGATGAATCGGTACAGAATTTAAATTCTGGTTTTAATGCATGGAATACCAGGTACTACAAATCGATGAATCGGTACAGAATTTAAATTCTGTACCGATTCATAGATTTGTATGGAAATTAAAACCAAGCTCACCCTCTCGTCTATTGTTAATTTCGCAGCCATCCACTACCTAAAAGAAAAAAAATAATATAGTCAACACGGTACGGAAAAAGAGAGGACCTAACATCCATGGAATATTATACCCCAAATGAACAGGAAATTCAGAGAAATTCTAAAGCAAAAGATTTAGGGGTTGTAATGACTAATGATGCGAAATTTGAAACAAAAATAAAATAGCAGTAAACAGAGCAAAGAGAATAACTGGGCAGATACTGAGAACCTTTAAACGAAGGGATAGGAATATAATGATTCCGCTACTCAAAACACTGATCATACCCAAATTGGAATACTGCTCGGTTCTAACATGCCCATATAAAAAAGAAGACATTAGACAACTAGAAGGGAATCTTACTCTGAACCCTGTAACTCCCCAAACAACAGTGGAAAGTAGAAAAGGAAGACTGTGTCGTGTTCCCAAATTAAAGGATCATCTCACGTATAACTATATTGTAATGCCTTCTTACTGCAGAAGAATAGAGGACTTTTTAGTTTGCTGTTGTTCTGCTTAGGAACAGAGCAGTCAGGTAGAGGAAAGTGTGTCATATTCAAATTCTCATCCATATCATGATAGGCTGTATTAAAATACTTATTGATAAGTAATTAATGTTAGAAATTAAACTAATAAATTACTCGTAATCATCATCAGCTCGTGTTAATATGGTCCTATAGGATATGGCTGAAGAAGGTTTTATACTTATTGATCCCTTTGATCAGGTATTTTATTAGGTATTTCATTAAATCGCATTTCAAAATAAATTTAGAAGTCTTGATAATATACAGGATGTCCACAATGTCTTGTCACCCCAGTAAAATACTAACTGATTTTTGTTTTTCTTTTAGACCGATTTGAAATGTGTGATAGCAGCGACTATACGATTGAACAACGCGTATTGGCTAGTACCTGGTCCATGAGTGACCACGTAATGGCAAAACCACTGAAAATATTCTTGCAAACTTTCAGGACCGATTTAGTCGTGCCTCCAAAAAGGACTCTGTTGAGATAGGAAAAGAAACTGTTCACAAAAGGAACTAAAAATAAACTTACAACAAGTAGGCCATCTAAGTGATAAATGGGTCTGAAAGAAAAACAGAAATCAGTTAGTATTTTACTGGGGTGACAAGACATTGTGGGCACCCTGTACAGTATATTACAAATTAATCATAAAAAATAACTCCTAATATTCAACAGTGAAAGGTGCGGGGTTTCTCCCGGGTGACTCCCCATTGTTATTGATCCATCATTCATTGCCCCGTTCGTGGTGGGTATATCGTTATTAATACACGTCTGGTAGCGTAGACACGAAGATATTTTCCAAACCACTTTTACTACCTGCAGCAAAGTGAAGATTTTACCTTTACAATATCTTTATTTTATAATCACGAGCGGTGTCTTTGTCACGAATTTTAAACAGTTTTATGACTTTCACTGTTAGTATAAAACAACTAAGTTTTAATATTTAATCTTAAGTTTCACATAGTAAATTAGATTTCTTATGTTATATAATTAATAAAGGGGAATAGATCTTGATCGGAATTCAAATAGGCCTAAGGAGACGGTGAATATGGCCTAGTGCGGGACGACAAGAATAGGTCAAGGGCCCCAGGAGAGAAAGTTCCCCTACGAAGGCCCTAGGAGAGAATTCAATTGAATTTACTATTTCAAATTCATTTTAAAAGTGTGCCCCATTTCCCACGGGCCACGAGTGGAAATATTAAAGTGAAAATGACAAGGGAGGGATAATGCGAACTTCTGATGGACTATGTACGTCCCTCTCTCTATGACAAACTCTGCTACACTGACTGAATGACCCCGCAAGGGGTTCTAAGCTCGTGCTCTTGAGTGCTCGTTTGTACGTGCTTGTTCCTGGAGGTTTCACGTGCGCCCTCCCGGCCCTAGCACCCAAGGATGATGGGGCTCGACCCTGCAGTCCTTGTCATCCTTGGTCTTTCTCCACTTCGACTGTCCCCTCCACCCTTTCTTTTTCCTCTGTCTTTCCTCTCACTTTTTCTTTGTTTTTCCGCCGAGATATGCCCTTTTAAATAGAGGCGAATCGGTTCTTCCCGAACTTAAAAAAACAAAAAAAAACTGACTGAATGATTTGCGCTGATCTCTCTTTCTCCCTTTTGCCTCAAGAAGTCGTATTTTTCATCTCCCATTGGGAAAACAAAATCGCATGCAGGAGTGTAAAACGTACTAAAATATGTTGTACAAGTACTTTATCAAAATGTTACTCAAGTAAAAGTACCCATTCTGAAATTTAAGTTAGAGTAAAAAAAGTATCTACTGAATAAAGTACTCAAGTACCGAAAGTAAAAAGTACTCGCCTACAGTTCTCGCAAACCATACCGGTAAATTTGTTATGGGCCATGAGGTCTTTAAACAAAACGCTGTATGTAAAGATTTACCAAATTACCAGTGATTTGTCTTTCTTTTAAGTGTCTATAATACATTTGTTGTATATAATTGATTACTGTGGTATCGAGAACTATACTTAGGGTTTAAGCCAACTCATGCAGGCAACTATACATGACCCTGTTAAAACTGTCATGTCAGTAATGAATATTGCACAAATCTTATTGTTTCACAATAAATTATATAAGGAATTAAAAAACAAGTATATGCATACACCCATTAAAACCAACTATATTATGCACAAAATAGAGTGACGCTTGTGACTTGGCAAGGCGCCAGCCTGCTGATGCACGTGATTGGCTGATTAAAATATCGCGCACAACTTGCGTTTTGACTGGCTGGCGGCTGCCACAAATTTGAGTTTAAAAATAGTAACGAAATGGATAAAATAAATTGTACTTGAGTAAAAGTACAAGTAATTCTCCCAAAAATTACTTAAGTTAGAGTAAAAGTACTTGAAAATATAAATACTTTTTAAAGTGTAGATACTAGAAAAAGTTACTTAAGTATGGTACTTAAGAAAAATTACTTTGTTACCTTTACACCCCTGATTAAATGCAACTTCAAATATTTTACTTTAATTATAATTAATCTGATGAAAGCACTGAGGCTTTGTTGGCAACTTGATTGTAATGCTTGATGTTGCCAGTGTTCACCGTACAACCCTTTCTGAAATAAACTACATATAATAAAATACTTAAAAATTACTCTTATTCTGAAGTTGATTTACTACTCACACTTAATAGTTAAATTACAATTACTCATATATATGAGTCATGCATATAACTAAAGTAATCATACTTGATAAAATTTTAACTTTATATTGACTGTTCAGAGCTGAAACGCAAATTGAAAGTTGCGTACATTGTGGCTTTTTTTCAGCCAGTCTCAGCCAGGGAACTATATGTTAGCCAATAGCTATGATTTTATACTCATGCACATAAGAACCAAATTAGTTCACAGGGCACCCGAGCGTCACACGACTTGGAGTATGTTCGTATAGAACAGAAGAGTGCGAGATCTTTTATTTAAATTTAATTTATATTATAATTTTTTTGACTCACAGTGGAAAGGACTTGAAAAAAAGTAGCTTAGAAGTTTAATTAGGTTAATTTTATCTTATGATATGTTTTCTTTGGGTATGCCGCGCGTACCTTGCGTACCCTGACTGCA
Source organism: Bathynomus jamesi (assembly GCA_023014485.1). Taxonomy (NCBI): domain Eukaryota; kingdom Metazoa; phylum Arthropoda; class Malacostraca; order Isopoda; family Cirolanidae; genus Bathynomus; species Bathynomus jamesi. Next base: position 152,359 of record JAJOZX010007732.1, on the reverse strand, counting down.
CGCCAACACTATTCTTGGTTCATATAAATAAATAACTTCCTTTCTGTCACGCCAAAACTATTCATTATTATACTGATGACTCAACTCTCCATTGCTCATTCGAACTCAATCCTCCCTTTCTCCAAATTGAAGTCTCAATCTGTAAACAACTTACTTCCGCTTCATTAAACTCAGATCTTTCAGCTGTCGCTGAATGGAGAACTAATAATATGGTTTCTTTTAATGTATCCAAAACTAAATATAGTTTATTTCGCAAGAGACATAATCATTCACTCTCTATAGTTTTAAATAATTTTTCAATATCCATTTTTCCTGCATTGAGATACTAAGTCTTCACCTGAATTTTAATCTCTCTTGGTCTGCATATTCGTACGTTAAATCAATAGCTAAAACCACATCCAAAAAGCTTTGTTTTACTTTATAAGGCAGGCATTGCTTCATGGATGAGCAAATGTCCATTATGGGCATTATACGCGCGCCTAGATATATATTCCTAGATACATACTGCTCTCGTCCGGATGTGGTGCTGTGGACCTAAACCAGGGGTCTCCAACCTTTTTTTTGTTCACCGCCCACTTTTACGATTTTTGAAAATTAAAAAAGCTTATCGCCCACCTTAGATCAAAAAGAATAAATCAACATAATCGATAAAATAAATAATGAAATAAATGTTTAATTACCTTTAATGTGAGCCCACTAGTGGGCGCTACCGCCCAGGTTGGAGACCCCTGACCTAAACCATCTACGCTCCACTCAAAATAGAACCATAAAAACTATTAACAATAGTCCGATTACTAATAAATTCCCTTAACTTCAACTACGTAGAAATGTTTCTAACCTCTCTCTTTTTTTTATGAAAATTTTAATAACCAATGTTCCGAGGAGCTTAACTCAAAAATTCCATACCCGACCCCACTATCTCACATCCATCAGAGCCTCTGGGAGCGCGCATACCTTCTCAGTACGAATACCACACTGCAGAAATCCCTTTACAAAACTCTTTCATACCACGCACGCGCACTCTGTGAAATTCATTTCCTCATAGTGCATTTCCACCCACTTAATAACATATGTGCATTCAAAAACAAATTTGTCAATTTTTTTTACGCTTTTCTTGACGGGGGATGCTTTTCTATAGGTCGTATCACCCCATTCAGGTACGCCTCATTCCCCGTTCTTCATTAACTTAAAATAATCTTTTGAGCAACATTTAAAAGAGGATAAATAAAAAATTCGAATTTTTGAGGAATCCATGTTTTTCTAAACAAGCCAAAATAAAAATCCGCATAGCTCTCTCTCTCTCTCTCTCTCTCTCTCTCTCTCTCTCTCTCTCTCTCTCTCTCTCTCTCTCTCGAAACTCGGAGGTTGCGCGGTCAACTGATCGAGGTTTTCAAGCTCTTACGCGGGTTCAACGATGTCGATTTTAGAAGTATGTTTAGTTTAAATGATAACCCAACTCGCAACAATGGTTGGAAGTTGGATTTGAAACGGTTTAGGACTAGTGTGTGTGGGAATTACTTTACGTATAAGATCTGTGACACATGGAACAGGTTACCTTCGGAAGTTGTGAACAGTTCCTCTGTGGATCAGTTCAAGAAAAGGGTAGACGAAATCTTGCACACTATTTGAGTGTGTAAAGACATTTAGGACCTCAGTCTGCGGAAATTTCTTTTCCTATAAAATAGTTAATATCTGGAACCAACTTCCCTCAGAGGTTGTTTCCAGTCAAAGTGTAAATGTGTTTAAAAATAGGATAGACAAAGTACTGAATACTCTCATAGTTCAAGACTAAAACATAAGAAAACTCTGCAGGAGTTCGCTTGCTCGGTGTCTCTGTGAGCAAGCTAAATATAGAGCTATTTATATATTCTCCACTTTCCTGTAAAATTTCCTTGGCTACTTTTCCAGGGTCAAGGTATTTTCTTCAACCTTTTTCCGTACCTGCCTCTGGCAGGGAGGGAGCGGAGGGTGGGGAGAGAGCCTTCTACTTTTCTATCCAGTTTTCTACTACTGCTAGGATAGTTGAAAGAAAAATAAACTTTTACAAAATTTTCCCTGGCACCCGTTGCCATTGGTACCTCCTCGGTATGGGCCGCAAGGCCTTTTGAGGTACTTCTTTTCCTTGTAACTCCTTGTAACTCCTCTCTCTCTCTCTCTATATATATATATATATATATATATGTAATACACAGACTTAATGTGTATGGAACAAAGAACTCCTCTGGGATATTAAATCTACTATAGCCCGAATAAGTAATGGTAAATGGGTCCTATCTGCTTAGCAGATAGCTGGTGAGGGAAGCTATATTTTGGGGTCTCTTTGCTAGTGACCAGTTGCCCGCGTTGGGCTTCCATCATGGAAAAGAAAAACTTCAGTATTTGCCATTTACCGTTACTTATTCGGACTATAATAGATTTAATATCCCAGAAGGATTCCTTGTTCCATGCACATTAGGTCCGTGTATTACCTAAACGTTATCTCAGGGGACCATCCTGACTTGTATCATTATTATTATTATTATATATATAATAAAAAAAATTTTTATTTTTTTTTTTGGCTTGTTTAGAAAAAACATGGATCCCTCAAAAACTGGAATTTTTTTATCTTCTTTTAAATGTTGTTCAAAAGATTATTTTAAGTTAATTAAGGACGAGGAATGAGGACCAAAACTGTTTAATCAGTTGCCCAAAAACCTAAGGAACACGAGTGGTGCTGCAGTGGACATCTTCAAAAGAAGATTAGACGTCTGGCTCAGAACAATCCCCGATGAGCCGGGCGTACCTGGCTATGTGAGATGGAGAGTACAAGAAACCAACTCGATACTTCACCAGGCCAACTCGAGAGGAGGGGGCGACAAGCTTGATCTTCGTGAAATGAGGAATCATCGCACACAACATTTGAAAGGTTGAAAAGTAATATATATATATATATATAGGGTTAGTCAAAAGTTTGGAAACGTAGGAACTATGCTTTTCAATGGAAATATACATATACAGTATATTTGCATTGAAAAGCATAGTTCCTATGTTTCCAGACTCTTGAATCACCGTGTGTGTGTATATATATATATATATATATATATATATATATATATATATAAGATGATGTTTGTGAGTTCTAGGTCTATTATTATTATTATTATTATTATTATTATTATTGTTACTATTATTATTATATGATATATTTCAGTGAACGTTTAACTAAATTGTAATGTACCATTCGAAATTTTTATATGATTTCTATGTAAAACGTTTACAGTTTTACTTCATGCGACTCGATGGTGTAGTGGTCAGCGTTGCTGATTACGTAGTGATTACGAACCCACTGGCCTGGGTTCAGTTCCCAGCGAGGGCAGCCGACATGCAGCTTACACGCAACTGTTCATCTTTCCATTGGTTGGTAGATGAATGGGTACCATAAAAATCACCCAAAATAAGTTGGTAGGGAGGGGGGAGGGATGCCGCAAAGAGGTCGAACACAGGTCGATCCTGAACATTTTGTTCAAAACCCAATCCAAAAATAATAAAGAAAAACGATTAAAAAAAAAAAAAAAATGAAAATCGAACCTTTTTTTTTACGAAACATTTACAAAGTTAATTTTAAATAATTATGTACAGTAAGTGATGACGAAGCGTGATTCGTTACAAAAATATCTGAAATGAATTTTAATTAATGATTTCAAAATAAGAATAACGAACGAAGCTATTAAAGCTAGTAAAAGGGGAAATAGAATTAAAATCGGATCACCTGAAGATCTGGGCCTCCCCCAGCCTCAATTACCGAATGGTATCTTCGTTAAAACTAACGAAAATATCACGACTTAACCAAACCAATCGTCAAGGGCGTACAGTTGACCTAACCGGGCATTCAATTTAATTTATTATTATATTTGGTATTGTAAAGCAAAAAACAAGAATACATGGGGGCGCCTGATCTTCAGGTGATCCTTAAAATCTCCGTTAATTTAGTTTGCATTCCTGCCTCTCCAAAAATTGTATAAAAAGGGGTGAAACATTCTATAAAATTAAATGGAGTTGAAGCTAAATTAAAAAGTAACCCAGCAAAGCCAAAAGCTGAAAGGCTATCGAAATATACGGATCAATGAAAGAAAGCCACCCCCAAAAGTTTCTAGTAAACAATGACACCCTAAAAAATGATCAAGTAAATAATGCCATCCCCAAAATCACTAAAGTAAAGTATGTAAGTAAAAACACCTTCATGAGGAATTGTTTATTATTTATTCTTGTATGCCCTTGATGATTGGTTGGGTTAAGTCATGATATTTTCATTTAAACTAACTAAAATATCACAACTTAACCTAACCTAAATAACCTACCTACCTAAATAACTTATAGATCAATGAAAGAAAGCCACCCCCGAATTGTGTCGATGAAAGAAAGCCATCCCCGACCCGTTTGGGGTGGCTTTCTTTCATTGATCCAAATATACATATTGTACTGTACGTGTGCTATGTTAAAATTCAGATTCTAATATCTATATTATCACTAGATAAATAATTCATTATCTTGATGAAGCTTAAAATCTTACTCAAAAGTGCTTTTGAAATTTAAAAAAAAAATACTGTAAATATTCCACTTCAAAAATTGTATTTAGCAAGTTTTAAATTAAACCTTTCAGTTTCAATTTGTAAAACTTTGCCACTACGATGTCTTGATGAACATTTGTTGGGGAAGAGGGAATTGAGGATATCTTCCGCTAATTTTGAATTTTTTGGGCGAATGTGGTTTTCCTAAATGAGGAAAACTAACTGAGGAAAAGAAGACAAGAGAAACAGTACAAGGTGTTCATTTTATCAGTTAAACCAAAGAAATGTTAATAAAAAAAAACTATAATTCAGTGATACACAAAACTTTGTATTATGAAAACCAAGACAACTTAAAGTGCTGGCCTAGCCCAACCTAGGCATTGATCTCTCATTGCAAGAAGGTCAGGCTCATGACCCTGCCATTAAAATTGGCTTAATGAAGAAAATTGCTTTGTTGAGCTCTCCATCTCACATAGCCAGGCATTTGGATGGTTTAGGGTTCAGTTTGAGATTAGGAACTGGTTCCTCAATTATTTTCCATGGGTAAATTATGGTGTATCTCTCTCGTCTTCTCTCCAACGAGTAGTAGCTTTATTTAATCTTTCCCAGTAATTTAGTTCTTTGCATCTAGTGATTTTGGCTGTGAAATTTCTCTGAATTTCTCTCAACTAATTAATTTCTTTTTTCAAATGGGGACGTTAAAACTGAGCAATATTCTAGTTTTGGTATTATTCGTGTTTTCAGCAACGAAATCATTACATTCTAGTCCTTTCTTTTAAAGATTCGTAGTATTTGTCCAGTCATTATTTTTGCTTTGGTTATTTATTGATGTCTTATCTTTTGTCTCAAAGTTTCACATCGTCGGTCATTTTAACTCGTGACTCTTTTTCTCTTGAGTTTATTTGAATTTCCTGTCCATGTTGGATGTAGTAGACCACAGATTTCAGTTCCTAAATTTTTTTTGTATCTTAAGAGCAATGTTCCCTCTAATTTTTTTTAGTCCGTGTGCGCAAGAAATTTTCGTTGTGCATACATTTAGATTCATGGTGAAAAATTGTGCAAACTTTTCTGAGCGCTATTATCTTCAAAATTAAATATATATAAATATTAAATACTTAATAAATATTATTTCCATAAGGTGATAGCTTGATCATTACGGTACTATTAAATGGATATTAAAAAACTGTTTACAATATTACATCTTCTTAAAAAAGAAAACATTTTATCCACACTAAAAATATGAATAAAATAAAAAATAGTAAAATAAAATTCAACAAAATAAAGAAATAAAATAAAAATAACATTAATTGAAAATGACTATTTTAGTTATCATTTCTCAAAACAATTTTTAGCAATTTAAAATAGACTATCAAGGTTAATACATGATTTTATCCATTCACAAAAGAGGAATAAAATAAAAAATAATTTGATTTTTTATGAATTATGAGATAATTACTATTCGTTTTTATGCAAAAATAAGAAAGAGAAGGTTTATATTCAATGCGTTAATGTATAAAAGAGAAAAAATGCAAATACATAGAGTAAAAAAAACCTGTATTGCGTAAGTGCGCGGACGTCGGCGAAGTCGGACGGAAGGGGTTAATACTTAAAAGAGCGACTATAGAGTATGTTGATGCAAATGGTCAGACCTTGTGTGACGGTATATTTTTGAAATTACTTCATTTACTGTCGTGACTCATGATAGGCTTGAGCCTGTGCGCATTTTATTTTGCTGTGTGCGCGGGTTTCACAACGCGTGTGCGCGCGCACACGCGCACACCTTAGAGGGAACATTGCTTAAGAGTTAGTAATTTTCGTTGCTACATTTCATGTTGTCTTCTGACTACCTGTATATTCTATTCATGTCCATTTGTAAAGATGCGTTATCGCCTGAGTTTTTAATTTTCTGCTATGATTGGTTACTTCATTATCTAAATCGGTAAGAAAGATTATGAATAATAGTGGAGCAAGTATTGTTCCTTGTAGTACAAAGCTACGTACCACAGATTCTAATGATGATATTCCTTGGGCTGTAACAACTTGCTGACGCTTTTCTATAAGGAAGTTATATATCTGTTTGCCTGATATTTCCTTATAACGTAGAACCTACCAAAGTAACCACTATCAGGACCAAACAAAAGTGGTCACTTTAGGTTGATGGTCTGTTTAGAGAGAGGAAAAAAAATCGTATTTCTACGAAGAGAGCTAATAAAAACTTGACCGGCTTTTCTTTAATCACGTTTTTACATTAATTAAAAAAAATTCTAATGAAACACACTAGTTTGAATTTTCTATTTATTTAACTGTGGAAATAATTTTCCAGAATTATTATATATATGAGTAGTGTTACTATATTCTCTATATGTTTACGTGCTTATTGATATGTAATTAATTAATAATAAGTGTCTGCAGTGAAATTAATTGTACATTGTACTATACACACAATATACAACAGTAATTAAAGTAAGCATTTACAACATAAACATTTTAGAGCTAGCAAAGTACTTATTTTAGTAGTACGAGATAATTAAAATACAGGGTGTCCAAGAAACAGTTTTAAAAAGTCATATTTTCTTATAGACATACACACACACACACACACACACACACACACACACACATATATATATATATATATATATATATATACACACACACACACACACGTTAGGTGTGCTGTACCGGCTTCGCAGTTTCTTCACACACCCCTCAGTTGCTGTCTCTGAACACGGGTCTTGCCCGCCCCTGTATGGAGTATGCTTCTCATGTATAGAGTGGCTTAACCCACACAGCCGTACTTGACCAAGTGGTATCAAAGGTCTCGTCACTCCCCCCGCCTTACTCAGTGTTTTCAATCCCTCTCTCTTCGCCGCAATGTTGCCTCACTCTCTCTCTTTGGAAGTTCATGCCAAGGCTTTAAACCTTGCCTATGACGGTACAGTCGAATGATCTCACCACTAACGATCTTTCCTCTCAACACTTCGATCTCTCTAGAAAGTTTAGCACAGCTGTTTTTCCGCTTACGCGTACTGCTTTCAATGATGTCCTTTGTTTCCTGAGAGACTGGCAAATTTGGGCGGCCAGATTTGGTTGTATCCATTTCACATTCATCCAAAGTTTTATTCCAATTTCTTTTGACGAAGTCCTCACTTCTTCGCAACTTTTTGGCAACCCATGAACGTGTTATAAAGGTGGCTCCAGCATCACGAGCTTCCCGAAATGTTATTGCTCGTATGCGATCTATCACACGTTGCCTCTCCGAATCACCAATTAATTGAGAAGCCATTATATTATCACTTTATCAGCTAGAGTAATTTTAGTACCTGCAATAAATAAAGAATTTTATATATAAGTAAACATGTAAGCTGCAAATGAGGGGGGGCTAAGGTTTTTTGGAACCCTTTAGTATAGGTGAATTTGAAGAGAGTTGCCATGGAAACGAGGAAAGTGAAAAAGTGGGCAGAAAAAGTAAAAGAGGGAAAAAGGCGAAAGTAAAATTTTAAGCACAGCTATGTAAACAATGAAATTGATAAATGTAAACAAATGTTTGATTGTGTAAACATAAACCTCCCTTAATAAAAGAAAATTAAATATAAAATTAATATATATATATATATATATATATATATATAATATATAATCTCGTTAACCTCGTTGCGGTTTCGTGCGTCGGTCTCTCTTCACACGAAGTTCAAGCTGGTGGCCCCGCCTCTAGGCCTGGCTTGGTGGAAGAGCGAGTTGCTCTCTTGCGCTCTCCACCGCACATAGCCAGGTACACCCGGCTCATCTGGTACCGTTTTGAGCCAGGCATCTAGCTTTCTCTTGAAGACTTCAACTTTGACCCCCGTAACGTTTCTGAGGTCCTTAGGAAGCTGGTTAAAAAGTCTTGGCCCCCTGACAACCAAGCTATTTTCCTTCAGTGTTGAGGAGGTCCCTTGTCCAGCGTTGTTTGGATGGTAATTGGGTTTAGTTTGAGGTTTGGTACCAGTTTTTCGATCGTTTTCCATATGTAGATTATGGTATACTCTCTCTTCTTTCCAGGGAGTACAGATTTAGTTTACGTAGTCTTTCCCAGTAGTTGAGTTCTTTGCAGCCATCAATCTTGGCTGTGAAATGTGTGTGCGTTTCTTCTAGTTTATTAATTTCTTCCTTTTTATATGGGGACGTCAAAACTGAGCAGTATTCAAGTTTAGTATGATCAGTGTTCTCAGCAGGGGAATCATTACTGTCTTGTCCCTCCTTTTGAACGTTCTTAGTACCTGTCCCGCGACTCTCTGCTTTGTTTATTGCTATCTGATTTTGTGTCTCGAGTTTGGTATCATCGGTCATTATTACCCCCAAGTCGACCTCTTTCGTTCTTCTCTGAATTTTCTTTCTATCTGGAGCATAATATGCAGTCTGTTTAATTTCCTCATTTCTACCACATCTCAAGAGCTGAAATTTCTCGGTGTTAAATGTCATATTGTTGTCTTCTGACCATTTGTATATTTCGTTTGTGTCCCTCCACTTCATTTGCCTCGCTGATTTTTCTGCTGATCTTTATATCGTCCGCAAAGGATGTTACTATTCTGTTGCTATTAACTCCACTGTCTATGTCTGTTAGCATGATAATAAACAGGAGTGGGGCCAGCACTGTACCTTGTGGCACTGAGCTGCGTACTTCTGATTCTGATGATGATACACCTTGAATTTTGACGACCTGTAGTCATTCTCTGAGGAAGTTCTAGATCTATTTTCCCACTTTGCCTGTTATTCCCATATGTTTCATTTTATGTCCTATTATACCATGATCGCTTTTGTCGAAAGCTTTAGCAAAATCCGTGTATATGACATCATAGTTTTCATTGCCTTCAAGTGCATCTAGGATATTGTTATAATTCTCTATAAGTTGTGATAAGCATGATCTTCCCGATCGGAATCCGTGCTGGTTTTCGTTGAATCTTTCCAGTGTCTCCAAGAAGTCATAGATTTTTCTCTCTGACTATTCTTTCAAATATTTTGGTGAGGTGGGACGTCAGTGACACTGGTCTATGGTTGTTTGCTTGAGATCTATCCCCTCCTTTATATACTAGGACAACGTTTGCTCTTTTTAAGATGCTCGGTATTTCCCCAGTGTCTAGGGTTCTTCTCCATATCTAGTATAAGGGTGTAGCTATTTCGTTTTTACAGTTTTTAATTAATATTGCGTTCCATTTGTCCGGACCTGCAGTTGAATGTGATTTCATTTGTCCTATAGCTCTCGATACATCTTCTGGGCTAAAATCAAAGTCTGTTATACATTCTCCTTGCAATTTCTTTTCGAAGAATGCATCTATGTCAGGTATCGCTTTGTCACTTTTTGGGATACTGAAGACCGATTCATACTGGGTACTCAATGTTTCAGATATTTCTTTTAGATCGTCTGTTAGTTTATTATTCCCTTTCCTTAAGGGCCCGATATTCGCGCGCGTTTTTGTTTTCCTTTTCGCATAGCTGTAGAAGTATTTTGGATTTTCGTTTACTGCTTCTACCGCCTTTTCCTCTTCCCTGTCTGTATGACCCTTTATCAGAGTTTTTTATTTCCCTATCGATATTCTCCTTATATATATATATAATATATATATATATATATATATTATATATATATATAGTGGTGCGAGATGATGGTAATGAAGGATGGGGGATTGGGATAAGGGGTGATGAGGGAAAAATACAATAATATAATATAAAATTTGTGCCTGTGTGCATATCTCTCTCTCTCTCTCTCTCTCTCTCTCTCTCTCTCTATATATATATATATAATATATATATATATTAGGGTGCTTTTAAAAACTGAAAGTGTGAATTTCGGGTCACGGAACCCCGCAAATGATGAGGTTCCGGGAGCAAATAAAGCACATGATTTTTTTGGAAAATCATCAAATATTTAGAGGTTGCCCAAAGACCCCAAAGTTTTACCCATATGCTCATTTATTTATGCGCCCTTTTTAAGTCACTTCTAGTGTTTATTAAGCCATTGATACACAGCGTCCCCAAAATTAGAAATTGCATTTGTCAATTGCGTTCTGATAATCCATATTTCTTTACTTCAGTATACCAACAAATGAATTTTCTTTAATTCTAAATCGTTTTCTCTTAATTACTCACGTCTTTCGTGCATTTACGTAATGGTGGCCAAGAAGCATCACAGTTCTCATAACGGTAAGTGTTATTTAAATAATTCATATATTTCAAACGTTTTTTTTACTTAGCACTGTAATGGATGGTATTATGAATTGTTTGTAAGTATAATGACTTGTTTTACCGGCAATATTTTTGTTTCCCAAAAATAGTTATAAGGTTTAATTTTTATGCGTATAAAATTTTGGACGCTCTCTGCTTCAGCGTATTGCAATCATCTTTTTTCGCATCGTCTGAGTGAAATAGTGTAGTGTACCGTAGATTATTTTAAATTTATATATGGATTGGATATACTGTAAATGGTTATGTATGCATGATTTCGCAAATTATTATAATTTTAATACATATTGTGTTCATGGGTTATCAGCCAATCATTGTTTGAACACAGATTACGGTTACAAAGAGGGTGGCTTATTTCTACACATTTTCCTGAGGTACTTTATCCATGAATGGGTTAAATTAACTTACCAATTTCACTGTTTTGTCTTATTCACAGATAACTGGTGAACGATGGCGGCATGTACAAGATCGAAGAAATCAATCTGGCTTGTGGGTCATCAAGTCCTACTATTGCCGGTCAGCAATTACCTTCAAGAGGTGATGTATTGAAGTACCTTTTCCATCTCCACAATGAAGAGAAGAAATCCTTAGCTGAGAGTGTGTCCTCGACATCACAAGCCATCATTGAAATCTGGGTGACAGAAGTTTACCGACGAAACATCCGCACGACGTCAAGAAGCACGTCCGGAAATTGCATGACGAATGGCAGGGTTTGAAGAAGAGAATTTCGCGGAAAACGAAGACCAATTTGGACAACCAAGCTGCGTTCAGGTCAAGCTTGAACAACCTTTTCGACATTGGTCACCAAAATGCCCTAAATCTTATCAAAATTCAGGAGGACAAGGACTTCCTGCTTGCTCAAAGGGAGGAGGGTCGGAGAGGAAGGATTGGAAATGTCGACAAGAAGATTGCCAAAAAAGTCGCAAGGGCCCAAGAAAGAACTGCTCAGGAATTGAAGCGGAAAGACAGGCATGTGCAGGAAATGGAAGAAATCTCTGCTACCGTTGTTATGGAAACCTCATCGTCAGCGTCATCAAGTGAGGAAACAAGTCCCGAAAGAAAGCCAGTTACATCGTCGGCTCCAAAACATCGCCGTGGGACGACGGCAATCAGTTCGGAGGTCGCTGCGGCATTGGACCGCACGCGGATGAGCGACAGGGCAGCTGCTCGTGTTCTCATCCCCTTTGGCATGCAAATGGGTCAGGACATAAGTGAGATGTGCCTCAGTCCAAGTGCTATTCGGGCCAGCAGATCCAGGTACAGATCAGCCCACGAAGCAGAGGTGAGAGCTTCCTACAAGCCTGAATGCCCTCTTGTTCTTCACTGGGATGGAAAACTTATGGCAGACTTAATGGGAAGAGACAAAATCGACCGTTTAGCCATCTTAGTTACCGGGGATGGGATGAGCAAGATTCTAGCCATCCCCAAACTCCCAGACTCCAAGGCAGAAAGGACAGCAATCGTCATCATCGAAACCATCGAAAACTGGGATCTTGGCCAGAAGATCAAAGCTCTTTGCTTTGACACGACAGCCACCAACACCGGCATCCATGGAGGAGTGTGCGTGCGAGTAGAGCAGGCTCTCGGGCGTGAAATGATTTACTTTGCGTGTCGACATCACGTGCTGGAACTGCTGCTTGAAGCAGTATTTTCTTTCCTTGTTGGAGACCTTTCCAAAGGACCTGAGATTACGATTTTCCAGAGCTTCCGTAATGTTTGGCCGCAACTGAAATTGAATGAATACTCCACTGCCGCGGACGAAGAGGACACGGCTGCAGTGATCAGTCCCTGGGCCGAGAAGATGATTCATGAAGCAAATGACCTTCTGAAAGTGAAGCATCCCAGAGATGACTACAAAGAGCTTCTTGAACTTGTAGTCATTTTCTTGGGAGGAGTACCTCACGAACGTCGGAGTCCTGTGTTCATGGCTCCAGGGGCTTTGCACCGAGCACGGTGGATGGCGCGTGGAATTTACTCTTTCAAGATTTGGATGTTCAGATACCAGTTCACGATGCACATGAACCAATGTCCTTCAACATCTCGTGGAGCAAGTAGCAGTGACCGCCTGATTTCTGGGTTGCGGGACTTCTGTCTCTTCGTTGCTCAAGATTACGTCCTTCCGTGGTTTTCAGCAAGAGAAGCAGCAAGCGCTCCACGAAGCGACTTAGCCCTCCTTCAAAAGTTGCAAAACACCAACGCCGCTGGGTACAAGAGTTTTAATCGGCATCTCTGGTACCTCAATGAGGTAAACGTGGGCCTTGCACTATTCGATCCTGCAGTCGATGATGATGAGAAACGGAAAATGGTAGAGAATATGAATTCCGTTGAAGGGTCAGAAGCTCCCCCCGACGAGTCTGGATTCCAGATCCAAGAGGAAAGACCCTGGCAGACTTTTGAACTTCCAATACGTACAATCTGTTCACCTTCTAGATCTTCCGGTCGATTTCCTGCAAGAGGATCCATCAAACTGGGAAAACACCAGCTTTGGTTCAGCAAAGATCAGGGTGGATTCCTTAATGTAGTGAATGATGCAGCAGAGCGAGGCATAGCATTGATTCAAGAATTCACGAAGGCTGGAAGGACTCGGAACGAAGAGCAGATGCAGTTCATGATTCAAATCGTCGAAGAACATCGTAAAGTCTTGCCGACAGCCTCCAAAGCCACTTTGATGAAAAATGAACGCCAACACTCGAGGTGTCATGTACTTTAATCGTTAATTATGAATTTAGTGAATATACTCACACGATATATTTGTTCTGAATACTTATTGGAGATGTATATTGGAGATGCAATTTATCATTTAAACTGAGAATTAAAATTTCCATTGCCCTATAAATTGAAAATACCTATCAGCTGTGGGCAACCTCTAAATGTTGTTGGATTACAAAGAAATTTTGCCTGTTCTGTTTTCTCATGTATCCTCACAAAATAAAGGGTTCCGCTCCCTTGCATTTTCATTTCGCATTTTTCACCATATACCATAAACACACCCTAATATATATATATATATATATATATATATATATATATATATATATTATATATATATATATATATATATACACACAGTATATTGGTGAAAGATGGTGGTAATGAAGGAGTGGGGGATTGGGGGATATTGGAAGATAAGATAAAGCGATAGTGAAAAAAAGGAAAATAATATTTTTGTATACATATATGACTTTATGCTATGAACTTTAGCGACGATCGTTACTATGAATTTAACACCACCATTACTATGACCTTTAGCGGCCACAGTTACTATGAACTTCAGCGACCACCGTTTTAATACAAAAAAAAATCAAAGTTAATAAGTAGGAACAAACGAGCATCAATTAAGCCCAAACTGGAAAATAAATATGTGCGTGACGTCATAATATGAACTATGGGTGCCACCGACAGCAAGATGACGGTAATATAAATATATGTAGAATGGTAAAGAGGAATAAAAAGGTAAAAAAGGAAAAGATCAAGAATTTTAAGCCCTCAAACGGTGGGGGTTGATAAACGGGTCGGGGAAGCTTGATAAGGGAAAAATAAAAATTGTGGGCGTGGCCTAATTATATACATAAATTCTCAAAAAAGTTACCCCCCCTCTCTCTCTCTCTCTCTCTCTCTCTCTCTCTCTCTCTCTACCAGGTCGTACATAAATTATTATTATTATTATTATTATTTCCCCGTTCGATGTCGGACAACAATGTATACCAAATATGCACTCTTAAGTTATTGTAAACAACAAACATGACTATAGGATCCTGTGTGTGTGTGTGTGCGCGCCCTCGCACGCACACAGACACACATTTTTCACTGAGTACAGTATCCATACTAAATAATTTATTCCCATCTTGATAAAAGAGCTTACTCTTGACGCATTTGAGGAGATAGAAATGGATCGATTTGAGAATTTCCCCCTCGAGAACAACATAGTTGTTTATGAGTTATACATTTACTAAAAATTTTGGAGGATGATGGACTCATCCCTTTTTATGAGATGTATTTAAGGGTAATGGAGATCAAGCTATCCTAAACCCCTACCAGAGAACTCCCCTTCAATCAGCTGACTCAATTGTGGCGGGGCCTAACAGCATGACCAGACAGGAAATCGAAATCAAGCACTGCATTACTATTATTATTTATTCTCATCAACAATGCCTTTTCTCGCCATACTTGCTCTTGATATTTCCAATTGTGTCAGACTAGCGTCAAATATCGTTTTTGAATCTGCATTAAATTTTTTTTTAATATATGAATGATAAATTAGCAATCTAATTGTATTTTCAGTTTTTTTTTTTACTGTTCTGTAAGTTCTACTACTAATACTTTTAAATTACCTAAATTTTCTTCTTTATTTTTAATCAGTTTAGTATGTAGTGCATCTCTTAAATTGTAAAAAAATTAGAAAACATACTAATTTTTAAAATTATCAAAAAATTACTTTCAGTTAGACAATAAGGAAATGTGTTTGACAATCAAAGTGAAATTTTTTCTTATATAATTCAGTTTAGCAATTATAATTTATATTAAAATAAAAATAAAAATAAAAATAGAAAGGTAAAATTGCAGTTTAGCACCCAACTGGTGAACCCATTTTTTTTTTTTGGCTTCTAGTGCAGTTTTGCCTCCTCTTTCCAAATACGGAATCCAAATTTGTCGCAAATAATAATAAAAATGTTACAGCTATTTAAAATTTAAGTTGGGTGCTAAACTGCAATTTAACCAATAGAAATATTGATACTTTATCAATGGAAATTTCACATACAACAAATTATTCTTGAGGAATTACCCTAAAGAATGGTCCATGGGAAATGTATTTCACTGTCGCATAAGCTATCTAAACTAATTTGAAATCAGGTACTAGCTAGTTTCCATCACAAAGGGTAACTGTTCTAATAGAAGCTTCTTCTTGTTTACAATGACTTATGATTACCTTATATTGACCCTTACATCTACACACATTCATGTAAACAGCTCTATTCTGGGTCCAGCATGAAGCTACCATAAATAAAAAAATGCCTTTTTGGTTCTCTCTGTACAATAGAGTAGACAATGACAACATTCCATCCATGAATAAATTTAGTATGAGAGTTATAAGATTTAATTAGAGACTGCATTGTTAACAGAATTTGATTTGTACTATTCCTTAAATAATGTTGAATTTCAGGATTTTGCTTCTTTACAACTTTTATACTGAGATCAATTTCAGAGGCAAACTAATCAGTGTTATAAATTTGCAACTGTAACATGACTAGATGCAAGAAAGAACTAAATATTCCCAAAGGTATGATATTTTCCTGGAATTAAGTTCTGAAAACACTATAGTTACTAAAATTGTATTAAAAAATTCCATATCTTTCCACCATAGCCTAACTTTTCTGTAAAATAAACCTTTATTAAACTTTAAAACGGAGCACGATCTCAAAATGTCTCCATAAATGATTTGTCATGATTAACACGATCACTTGTCTCAGAGGTACCTAGGAAACACAAAATTACATTAGCATTTAAAGCTTGATATTTACAGACCACCTCTTTTAAGACATACTGTACATACACATGTGAGTACCATGTTTCTTTTTGAAACCAAATTGGTTTTCACTAGTATACACGTAACGTTCAAGTTTATTAATTTATTCAAACAACTTAGACATAATACAGACGAAAGCTGATGGTCTATAGTTATGTTTATTAATAATTTTACCCTTATCTTTTATTACTGGCACTAAAACAACTGATAACATTCTATCTGGCAAAACACCATGTATCAGTAAACCTGTAAAGAACATAGCTAACAAATGCACTAATCTGTCGTTACTAAATTTTGTATGTTCAGCAGAAATACCATCAATATCACATGATTTGTTACAATCTAAACATTTATGGTTTATTTAGCATCATGTTCTTGTGGAATCGATCCAATTACCTTTGATTCTTTGACTGAGTTCTGCCAGATAACTGGATTTACCATGATACAGTGTGTTCATTACCCTCAGATAAAATTCCAGAGAGGTTAAGTCAGGTATAGAGGTTATCTATCCACATGAAATGAACGAGATTGTGTTCATTCGAATACACACTGCAGCAACGAATGATGGTCACGTTGAGAAAGTTCTAAATTTGGACAGTTTGGAAATGTAAGCAACCATATATACTGTACAGAGTATATATTGATTAATAAGAAAAATGACCAATTATTTTTGGACTATTATTTGTTGGACACCCTGTATATTCAACAGTAAGAGTTAATATAATCCTAAGATATGTCAAAGAGAGGTTTTTTTTTTTTTTTACATCTTTTGGTCACTTTTAGATTTATATCTTAAAAAATAAATAAAATTACTTTTTAGCAACATTTTGAGTAATAAAAAAACGAATCCCGTGGCATCATTAGGTATGAGTCATGACAGAATTAAGTTGTAAAACCAATGTGTTTGATTAAAATCGCACGGTCACTTTAACAGATTAAATCCTGAACAAAAATTATTCTGTCTGGGTAATACCGATCACTTTCTATAATATGCAAGCGGTCCCTATACCGAGAAAATGTTACTTTATAAATATTGGAATTTTGTCGGGACAGCAGAAAAGGGGTCAATTTAGTCGGGTGTCCAGGAAGCAAAACTGGTCACATTGACAGTTCCAGTGTATTTCATTTTATGTCATTATTTCATGATCACATTTGCCGAATACCTTGGCAAAGTTTATGTAAGTGCTTACAATAAGTCTCGCGCCTCTGTCTCGTCCCAAGCTAGTCTGTTAGGTATAAAATGGGCGGTCCTTATGGTAGCGGAGGTGGGTTCGGATTGGTGCACATAATTGCTCTAACCCCATCAATGACGTCCACATTATCATTGTGTCGATCGCTCTATCTATTTATATATAGAGACATACTGTATATAGATATATAGAGTATGCAGGAGATAACGCTCTCTCTCTCTCTCTCTCTCTCTCTCTCTCTCTCTCTCTCTCTCTCTCCATCCTCTCTCTCTTTCTCTCTCTCTCTCTCTCCATCCGCAGGGGGTATAAAGGTTATGGACGTTCCTTCTGGGTGTTGTAAACTTTATACTTGGGGTGTGACAGCCCTCCGGTCCCAAGTCATGGGATTCTAGAGAAATTGGCTTCCAGTTTCTTTAGGTTCTCTCTCTTTCGGGAGGGCGGGTGAAGTCTGTTGTACAAACCTGCTCCGTGGGTTAGTAGGACCCCTTCCCATCCCTACTCTGTCCTTTTAGCTTAGGTTAAGGATGCTCTCCTCTGACTGCAAAAAAAAAATAAACTTTTAGTATTGTCTTTTTCTCTACTCTTACTATTAGGACCCTACTGCTACCTCATGCGTGGGAAGAGAGGCTTTGGAACCTCTATAAATAACACCATTTAACGCTCGTAGGTTGTGAGAGACTGGGATGGAGGGGTCCCAGGCGTAGGGGCGCGATGAATGGAGTGTGGCTAGTGCCCCGTTAAGCCCATTCCTAACGCGTAATGGCCTGACCAGCCCCCTGCGACCGTTCTTTGGTAACCAATTGATGGTGCTTGGCTGTACTGCTCTGAGGTGAGAGAGCTTTACTGCCCAGCTGGCTGCCAGGCCAGCGTAAAGTCTCGGGCGTAGACTCTGGGTCTGGTGGGATATCCCTTGAACACTGGATTCTAAGAGTCTGGCCGCTTGTGAGTGACTAGTAAGACTTAGTAAGGGGCTGCATCTCGCTGTCGCTCCTGGCGGAAAATCCGTGATGCCTGCGTCGCGAGTGTTTGTCAGTTGGTAGCTGCGACACGTTTGGGATTGAATGTCATTTGCAAGTAGGTGGATGCGTCTACGCGCTTGATGAATTCACCCCCCCCCCCCTTTTTCATATACTGGTCAGAACGTTTTTGATAGTTTTCATTGCTAGAACGCTTTATCTTATTCAGAGTATTCAGAAAAAAAAAGAGAGAAAATATGGCAGGGCCAACTAAATTGAAAGCAGAATGCTTTAAATGTAAAGTTAATCATTGGTGCGTTGACTTCCCTGAAGGTAGTATCAGCGATATCACATCCCTTAGTGTATGTTTGTTTTGTAAACTTAGAGACAACCACGAAAAGGAAGTTAAAGAGCTAAAGGAATTAGTAAAACAGCTTGAAGCTAGGGTCGTCCACTGGGTTGGATTTCCAGTGCGACAAGATCAAACTAAAACACACCAGCAGATTTAAACTGTAAGATTAAGTATCTAGAACAAAGCGTGGCACGCTTGGAAAACACGGTGACTATTCCGGAAAATAGAACGGAGGAACAAGAATTCAAATTGGTAAAAAATAAAAGACCCTCCAAACCAAAACCAAAACATAAGGATTTGGAACCCATTACCATCAAAAATAAGTTTCACTTACTTGCTGATGAGGAGGAGGATGAATCCTTTTTAATTGGGGATTCTATGGTAAGGAATCAAGGGGACTTTTTCGGAGCAAGACGGGCGACCAAGAGAAAGCTCCGATGTTTTCCGGGTGCCACAAGCCAGATAATTAATAGGGAATTAGGCAAAATTAATATCAAGAATAAGAGTTGCCCTATCATTGTCCATGTTGGTGGCAATGACATTTTTCTGGGAGGGACAGGAGGGCAGACAGAGCCCATTATAAAAGAATTTAAGAACCTAACTGACAAGGTTAGGGATAGGACAGACATGGGTATGGTCGTAGGAATTCTCCCTCGAATGCGTGCTAGTGACTATACTCTAAGTAAAGCCATTAGCATAAATAAAAGAGTTAAACGCATGTGTGATGATAAAGGCCTAAAGTTTGTTGATTTTTGGCCTACATTCTACGGAAATGGGGAATACTTTGGTTCGGACGGGATACATTTTAACCAGAAGGGGAAAAAGAAGTATGGTGATTTGCTGAACATTAATTTGTATAATCTTTTTAAACTAGGACCCCCCAAACCAGCAATTGATCCTGCTCCCCAAACAGTTAAACCTATTCCCCCAGCAGTTAGTCCCCCTCCCCCAACAGTTAGTCCCCCTCCCCCAACAGTTAGTCCCCCTCCCCCAGCAGTTAGTCCCCTCCAACAGCAGGTAGTCCCCCTCCCCCAGTAGTTAGTCCCCCTCCCCCAGTAGTTAGTCCCCCTCCAACAGCAGGTAGTGACTCTCCTTCAACGTTGGAGGGGGCTCAGGCTCCTGCGGAGATTGTCCCCTTGTTAGTGAGGGGCTCTTCAACTCCCGACAGCCCTGGCTGTTCGGGAAACGGGTCGTGCTAGGGGGCGGTCAGAATAGGGGAGGCTCCCTCCGTGCAATGCTTTTTAATGCTAGGTCGATCAGGAACAAGTTCGGCGAGCTACGGGCGTTCTTAGCATCAGAATACCAGGATATCGTTGCTATCACCGAGTCCTGGATTCATACTGATCGTAGGGACTACGTTGAGGAGTTCGAAATTCCCGGGTATAGAATGTTTCGCAAAGACCGCACCCGTGGGGAGGGGGGTGGGGTACTAATATACGTCAGAGACACGTTGAGTCCGGTTGACTGCCAGTTCCGGTCTGAACGGGAGCTGCTTGGCGTCGATCTGAACGTGGGAGGGACGAACTATAGGTTAATCTTGGTGTACAGACCTCCGCATCTCCTCCTCGAGGAGGATACAGCCCTGTACACCGAACTCAATAGCCTGCTAGAGGATAGGGTGTGTGTAGTTTTAGGAGACTTCAACTGTCGCAGCATAAAGTGGGAAAACAGGACTGCCGATGCTGAAGGGAGGAGGCTAGTTGACTTTGCTGATGAAAACTTCCTCACTCAGTGGGTCAACGAGCCTACACGAGGCGAAAGCGTTCTAGACTTAGTATTCACGACCGAAGAGAACCTCGTCACTGGCCTCACCGTTGACGAATCGTTGGGCGGGAGTGATCACGGTCTGATTAGGTTCTGTGTGCGCGTCCCTCGGGTGAAGCGTAGTAACTCGAGAGGCAGTAAGCTCGATCTACGGCGGGCGGACTTTGTTAGCCTCAGGGATAGCGTAGGTGAGATGGGGTTAGAGGTCGGCGGCGATGGTGAGCGGGTGTGGAGTGCATTCCTGGACGGGTTTATGGTGCTGCAGTCTGCTGCCATACCCTCAAAACCGGTCACACCTGCTTCGACGCAGCCTAAGTGGTTCAATCGTGACATCGCTTTGGCTAACCGAAATAGGAAAGTAGCGTATAGGAGGGCGAAGGCCAATCGTTCCCACGAGAACACTGAAGCGTATGTCCGCCTGTGTAGGGAAGTGAAGGCGAAGGTTAGACTAGCGAAACGTAACGAAGAACTACGGGTGGCAAGCCTCTGCAAGGGGAACCCTAAGGAGTTCTTCAGTTATGTTAATAGTAGAAAGCCCATTAGAAGCATGATAGGTCCGTTAAAGGACGGAAGCGGCGTTCTGCGGACCTCCGACGCGGACATCGCCAATGTGCTTAATGAGTACTTTGCGGGAGTGTTCACCAGGGAGGATACCCGCGTCATCCCCAAGCCAGGCGTGAGGCACGAAGGTGCTGGCCTGGATAGTGTTAGATGTACCGCGACAGTCGTTGCCGATAGAATAGACAAACTGAGCGCGTTTAAGGCTCCTGGGCCAGACCAGTTTCTCCCCAGAGTGTTGCGAGAAGTGCGCGACCAGGTGGCTCCCCACCTGGCTACAGTCTTCAACAAATCGTTGGAGATGGGCCAGGTGCCTGGTGACTGGAGGGAAGCCAACGTGACCCCTATCTTTAAGAAAGGGGATCACGAAAAGTCCAGGGACTATCGTCCCATTAGTCTCACTTCAGTTGTGGTAAATTATTAGAAGGGATATAAACTGCTGATAGGATCGTTGACCATTTGGATTCCTACGCAAGCTGCTTGGGACTCCCAACATGGGTTTAGACAGCATAGGTCGTGTCTGACCAACTTGCTCGAGTTTTTCCACGTCATGTTGAGTGAGTATGATAAGAGTAGGGCGATTGATATACTTTATCTCGACTTTCAGAAAGCCTTTGATAAAGTACCTCACCGCCGGCTAATGGCGAAAGTGCGCGCGCTGGGTATCGGTGGGGAAATAGGTAGTTGGATTGAAAACTGGCTGAGTAATAGGCGGCAGAGGGTTGTAATTAAAGGGGCTAGTTCGGGGTGGGCCTCGGTCACTAGTGGGGTTCCTCAGGGTTCCGTTTTGGGGCCACTGTTGTTTATCATTTACATAAATGATATCGACGGTGGCATCGTCAGTCGGATCGCTAAATTCGCTGATGACACGAAGCTTGGGGCCAATGTTGGGACGCCCGAAGCGATTGAGGAACTGCGTGCTGACCTAGGTAGGATAGGAGAGTGGTCCGAAAAATAGCAAATGCCGTTTAACTTGGGTAAATGCAAGGTGATGCACATTGGCTACGCCAATCCCAAGTCGGACTACTCGATGTTGGGTAGTAATATCGAGGTGACTAATTTAGAAAAGGACTTGGGTGTGCTAATTAGCAGCGACCTTAATTTTACGAAACAGTGTGTAGAGGTGGAAAAGAAAGCCCAGAAACTATTGGGTTATATCAGGAGGCAATTTCAGTTTCGGAACAAGGAGATTGTGCTCTCACTGCACAATTCCCTTGTTCGGCCACACCTGGAGTATGCTGTGCAGTTCTGGTCGCCCACCCTCAGGAAAGATATTGAGAGGCTGGAGCGAGTGCAGGCGAGGGCCACAAAGTTAATCCCTTCCGTTAGGCATATGGGCTACAATCGACGGTTACGCGCCCTGAACTTGTTTTCGCTTGAAACTCGGAGGCTGCGCGGTCAACTGATCGAGGTTTTCAAGCTCTTACGCGGGTTCAACGATGTCGATTTTAGAAGTATGTTTAGTTTAAATGATAACCCAACTCGTAACAATGGTTGGAAGTTGGATTTGAAAAGGTTTAGGACTAGTCTGTGTGGGAATTACTTTACGTATAAGATCTGTGACACATGGAACAGGTTACCTTCGGAAGTTGTGAACAGTTCCTCTGTGGATCAGTTCAAGAAAAGGTTAGACGAAATCTTGCACACTATTTGAGTGTGTAAAGACATTTAGGACCTCAGTCTGCGGAAATTTCTTTTCCTATAAATTAGTTAATATCTGGAACCAACTTCCCTCAGAGGTTGTTTCCAGTCAAAGTGTAAATCTGTTTAAAAATAGGCTAGACAAAGTACTGAACACACTCATAGTTTAAGATTAAAACCTCAGAAAACTCTGCAGGAGTTCGCTTGCTCGGTGTCTCTGTGAGCAAGCTAAATATAGAGCTATTTATATATTCTCCACTTTCCTGTAAAATTTCCTTGGCTACTTTTCCAGGGTCAAGGTATTTTCTTCAACCTTTTTCCGTACCTGCCTCTGGCAGGGAGGGAGCGGAGGGTCGGAGAGAGCCTTCTACTTTTCTATCCAGTTTTCTACTACTGCTAGGATAGTTGAAAGAAAAATAAACTTTCACAAAATTTTCCCTGGTACCCGTTGCCATTGGTACCTCCTCGGTATGGGCCGCAAGGCCTTTTGAGGTACTTCTTTTCCTTGTAACTCCTTGTAACTCTCCATCCTCTCTCTCCATCCTCTCTCTCTCTCTCTCCATCCTCTCTCTCTCTCTTCATTCTCTCTCTCTCTCTTCATTCTCTCTCTCTCTCTCTTCATCCTCTCTCTCTCTTTCTTCATCCTCTCTCTCCATCCTCTCTCTCTCTCTCTCTCTTTCTTCATCCTCTCTCTCCATCCTCTCTCTCTCTCTCTCTCTCTTTCCTTGTAACTCCTTGTAACTCTCTCTCTCTCATCACACCGCATGGCAATGTATCCATATAACGTTAATAATAACCGAAACTCGAGAAAATATACTCTCTGCCTTCCGCTCTACTCCAAATCCTTTTCTCTTAGTGACCTCTTAATACAAACTAATCTATCATATTTTGCGACTTTTTAACTCTGGTAGGATTCAATTCCATTCCTATAGTGTAAGATACTTAAATTCATGTGTGTATTATGCCATATGATGTGCGTAATAAATAATCATTTTTAAATAGTTGGAGCGTTCAAGGTCATCTGTAGTAATCTATAGACTACCCCTCAAACCCACTCTCAACACTTAGATTCCCCTAAGACACAGGCGTCTTCAAGTAACATGAATGCGTAGAGATCTAAGGTGTTAGATTTCCATATTATATAATTTATGTGCTAGGTTTAAGAACGCTGGCATTGAAGGATGGAAGGAAGGGACAGTAAAAGCGATAATAGGTTTAATGAAGGAAGTGGAATGAGGATGGAAGTAAGCGTTGCTATGTCGAAGGAAACGAGGTTGGGTGGGGAATTACGAAGGGAGGAGGAAAGGGAGCCAGAGATTATTAATCTAATTCTGCCACCACGTTCTCCTGATATGAATCCGATTGAAAACCTTTGGGCAATAATGATTAACGAATGGGAGCAACGCAATGAAAGAACATTTGAAGCACTTTAGCTCACACGAGGAATAGTTGGGAGAGCTTACGTCGAACACCAAATATTCCCTACAATGTGGCTTCTTCTATGCCGCAACGATTGCAAGAAATTATTGATGCCGGAGGAAGCTATACGAAATACTGATGTTAAAGCCATGACGTACTGTAAATGTGTATCGAATATATATTTATGTTAATATAGAATTTTATTATATTTTTATGTTTGACATCTATAAAAGTATATATTGTGACCATGAAAGAACTTTACTTATCCTTAGTTAGAATCTTTTCTTGCAATGTCTACGCTCGTGGAGATGATAATATATGCATTGTTGAAACAAACTATGAGAAGGTAATAGTTTCAGGAAAAAAATAAAAACTGGCAACATCGAGGCCATCACATGTTTATGGGAATTGTCATATGATATGCTACCAATAAATTCTTATATAATAGTATATACAGTATACTATATTACGTAATAATTACGATGAACAAATCAAATGCAAATTTCTGATTCACGGCCCACCAGTCTTGCTTTAGACTAATGACTTTCATAAGATGAAATAGGTTACCACTTAAAACAATGGATAAACTATCTATTAGTGAGACGACCGTAACTACCTCGAAATGCGAGCGCGTGAGAGGTTCACTGAGGAATTTGATCATTAGATTCTTCACGTAGGATATGTATCACAAACAACAATATTGACAACAATTCCCAACAATTACTTAATATCAATCATTGCATTTGAGCAAATAATTTAGACCTGCGTCAAAATAACTTAGGTATCATGCCATGATTTGGGATATTTCCGAATTAGTCGTTCTCTATAGTCTACAGTATCAGTATATATTGAGACGGTATAATGTAATGCCCAGCTAATATTAGGATTGCTCCATAACCATCCCAACATCCCGAAACTTGGTCATTCTGCTTCTTAATCATTTTTTCTGTTTAAGGTGCTGCAACCCTGCTGGATTATTGGCATCTTAATCATTTGTATTTTAAACACTAAAATGTAGCAGAAGTGACGTAATAATGGACGTCATTGATGGGGTTAGAGCAATTATGTGCACCAATCCGAACATACCTTCGCTGCCATAAGGACCGCCCATTTTATACCTAACAGACTAGCTTGGGACGAGACAGAGGCGCGAGACTTATTGTAAGCACTGTACATCGAATGGATCATTGATAATCTTATAATGTTTTGTTAGTTGTTATAGTCACTATCTTCCTGATCGGGATCCATACTGTTTTTATTGAATCTTTCTTGTGCATCCAAAGGAGTCAAATCTTTCTCTGACTATACCATCTAAAAACTGTCCTTTCTAAGTACCATCTAACGAGACGCTATAGTTATTACCAAATGTCAAGAGTGAGCCATAAGTTCTGAGAACGAACATCCCTATTAATCAGTGTACCGTTTGAAAGACGACAGAACAAATGGGCTCTTCAATTATTCATGTCCTTTTGCCTGGTGCTGAATATGATTTCAATTGTCCTATCAAAATTTTATATATTCTGTCCATGTAATTCTTTTACAAAATGAATTGCTGTCCTGTATTATTTCATCTGTTTTTTTTGGGGGGGGGATGTTAAAAGCTGATTCATGTTGAGCTCTTAATATGTCAGATATTTCTTTTAGATCATCAATTAGTGCATTATTTTCATTTCCTTAAAGGGTCGATAGTCACGTGATTTTTCGGGGTTTTTGCATCTACTCTCTTTCTCTTGCAGAGCACACGCACATGCACATATAAAACTACGAACACACACACACACACACACACATATATATACACTGTATATATATGTACTCTTGTATGTGATCAGCTATATTGTAAAAAGTTTTGCGAACTTATTTTTCTTTTTGAGAAAACTTACAGAAATATTTGGTTCGTCTTCTTTTATTAAGTTAAATAAATCAATTACCCAAACAAATAAGTTTTTATATATATATATGGGGGGGGGTGTCGGCTGCTCACTTAATTTGTAGACAAGTTCAGTTAGTTTTCCAAAGAACTGTTTGATGGCGACACTGCTGTAAATGCTCGTTTGCCCGTTCAGGTCAGTACAAGAGCGTCTGTAGTGAAGGCCTTTTAGCATTACCGTTGCGATGAAATAAATATTTCTTGCAAAAGTGTCCGAAAAGAGCAACGGTGTTTAAGTGGCGCAAACATCATTTTCGAAGTGTTACATCATCTCCTTTGACACGTGAATAAGCTGCCGCTTCTGAGTCAATTGCAGCGGCATCCGTTTTGCACACACTCTTGGAATGTTTAAGAGGTCACACAGGATGGCAGAGAGATTGATGGAACAGAGAGTGATAACTGTCGGCTTTCTCGAATCAACTCTTCATCACGGGTAACTTACCCTGGTGATGTCGATGTTAATGGCTGTCTGGGGCGAAATTCATCTGCCACCAAACCAGCTACATTCACCTTTGATCCCTGTTCATCTACCTTACTTACCCGCTCAGTATAATACACATTACATATTTATTCATCTTGTATTAAGAAGTTGCCATTTTTCTCTTTCATATTGCCGGTCATTCTACCACACTGAACTTTGCATTTTCTTTCTTTTTTTCAAAATAACTTTCTATTCTCCACATAGGCCTACTGCTCACTCCTTTTCAGTCCAAAGTCTTCATCTGCTATTTCTTTTTACTTCGTTTCACTACTTGCTGTGTACTAACTTCAACCCAGTAGAAGTTGGTACGTTGGCTCCACCGAGATTCGAATCCAGGGTTAGTGAATCCGTAGTCAGCAACGCTAACCACTAAACCACCGACTCACTCACTGCAGGGGCCAGAAATTTGCCAAGGGGGGGGGGGGCGAACTTGGAACTAATCGTAGAAGTATAATTGAAATAGAGATAAATAATTTTTATATACGTTCATGATGAGCTTATCGTTCAGTTAGAGATGATTAAGTAGCTACTGCTAAGACACATTATGAATAAAAATATAAAAATTATATAAAAAATATAAAAATTATGATAAAAATCTGATTAGTAACATAATATTCAATGCAAACTGCAATTAGGATGCTCAGATTTGTATTAACATAAGAATAAAAAAGTGCTAATTTCGAGATTAAGCATTTCCTTGGACTGTTACCTTTATAAAAGAAAATTATTCTCAGCGCCGGATTAAGAGTTTTCGGGATCCTAAGCAATTTTAGATTTTTAGTAGTAGGGGAGGCAAGAGCTGGCACCGAAGGCGCCGAAATTTTTTCACTTTCATTCTCATCCTGTTGTAACGTAGCAGTTTTACTGGGAAAATAATAATAAATTATTAGCTCTAGGGGGGGGGGCGATCGCCCCTGTCGCCCTCCCCTTCGATACGTCTCTGCCCCGGGCACCGAGGTGGTATGATGCGTATTTGTGTATAGGAATTCGAATATATCCTCTACATTTATCGATATCGATACCTATGAAAAATCTACCTCTCTCTCTCTCTCTCTCTCTATATATATATATATATATATATATATATACATGTGGAGAGAGAGAGAGAGAGAATTAAGCGTTTCACAGCCGAGTTGATAATAAGACGGCTCCGAGATTTCGTGTCTTCTAAGACCAAGATTCGAACCCTATAAAAGTAAAGAAAATTTATTTATTATATGCTTAATGATAAAACTTATGTTGTTGTGTAATATACTGTGCATTGTCCTGGATTCACATAAAATAATTAACGTGCATGTAATTAGGTTTTATTAATGAAAATAAACCGAAATGGAATATAACTGAAACTTCCTCCAATAGATGACGCCACTCATTCAATAATATAAACCATATTTTTAACAAGCCTCGTTTTCTTGATCATGTAAACAAAATTTTAACAGCGCAGACTATTATATTAAAAGAATAACATTTGTAAGAAAATTGACAGTTTTGTCAGCTGACATGTAATAATGTCACTCTTTTAAAAATACTAATTTATTTGACAAATTAAAAAAAAAAAAATTCTGAGTGTAGCGTCACTGGCTACGAATCCAGTGGCCCTGGGTTAGAATCCCGGTGTAGCCGGCGTAACAATTTTTGTTACTACACGGCTTTACCAATTGAGGGAGGCACCAGGAAACGAACCCAGTTACTTCTTCCCACAGATTTGGTAAAAAGTAATCTGCTGAAAAGCAGAAAGGGTTAGCAAACATTTTTTATGAATGACTTCGAAAAAATGTTTTATACTCGTATATTTGTTGGAGCTACCTCATGTTGTAAAGCAAAATGATAAATGTGAGGGATGAAGGAATAATATAGAGTAAGGAGTGCGTTTCTTGGAAGAGACTTTTTTAAGTTTAAATAATATGAATATAAATCTTGGTATTTTGGGTTTGATATGTTCTACATGACTTTTGAAATTTAGATCTTCGTCTAAATTAATGGCAAGCACTTTAACTTTACTCACCCTTGCAAGAGTAGTATTCCCAATCTTTATTTAATACCGTAGGTTGTATTTATATATTTCGTGGTAATAATCATATGAGATGACTTTGTCAGCTGATAAAAAGTTTATAACACACATCCATTTATACGTATGTTTATAACACACATCCATTTATACGTATGTTTATAACACACATCCATTTATACGTATGTTTATAACACATCCATTTATACGTATGTTTATAACACACATCCATTTATACGTATGTTTATAACACATCCATTTATACGTATGTTTATAACACACATCCATTTATACGTATGTTTATAACACACATCCATTTATACGTATGTTTATGACACACATCCATTTATACGTATGTTTATGACACACATCCATTTATACGTATGTTTATGACACACATCCATTTATACGTATGTTTATGACACACATCCATTTATACGTATGTTTATGACACACATCCATTTATACGTATGTTTATGACACACATCCATTTATACGTATGTTTATGACACACATCCATTTATACGTATGTTTATGACACACATCCATTTATACGTATGTTTATGACACACATCCATTTATACGTATGTTTATGACACACATCCATTTATACGTATGTTTATGACACACATCCATTTATACGTATGTTTATGACACACATCCATTTATACGTATGTTTATGACACACATCCATTTATACGTATGTTTATGACACTCATCCATTTATACGTATGTTTATGACACTCATCCATTTATACGTATGTTTATGACACTCATCCATTTATACGTATGTTTATGACACTCATCCATTTATACGTATGTTTATGACACTCATCCATTTATACGTATGTTTATGACACATCCATTTATACGTATGTTTATGACACTCATCCATTTATACGTATGTTTATGACACTCATCCATTTATACGTATGATGACACTCATCCATTTATACGTATGTTTATGACACTCATCCATTTATACGTATGTTTATGACACTCATCCATTTATACGTATGTTTATGACACTCATCCATTTATACGTATGTTATGACACTCATCCATTTATACGTATGTTATGACACTCATCCATTTATACGTATGTTTATGACACTCATCCATTTATACGTATGTTTATGACACTCATCCATTTATACGTATGTTTAGGACACTCATCCATTTATACGTATGTTTAGGACACTCATCCATTTATACGTATGTTTAGGACACTCATCCATTTGTACGTATGTTTAGGACACT
Organism: Bathynomus jamesi; assembly: GCA_023014485.1. Lineage (NCBI taxonomy): Eukaryota > Metazoa > Arthropoda > Malacostraca > Isopoda > Cirolanidae > Bathynomus > Bathynomus jamesi. The sequence goes on along the minus strand of JAJOZX010007732.1, from coordinate 122,510 downwards.
CATCCATTTGTACGTATGTTTAGGACACTCATCCATTTGTACGTATGTTTAGGACACTCATCCATTTGTACGTATGTTTAGGACACTCATCCATTTGTACGTATGTTTAGGACACTCATCCATTTGTACGTATGTTTAGGACACTCATCCATTTGTACGTATGTTAGGACACTCATCCATTTGTACGTATGTTTAGGACACTCATCCATTTGTACGTATGTTTATGACACTCATCCATTTGTACGTATGTTTATGACACTCATCCATTTGTACGTATGTTTATGACACTCATCCATTAACACACCCATTTATACGCATACCTGTTCGTTTCATTTATCAGAAAATCTAAATTATGATGGGAAGAAGTAAGTGAGGTATCATCTGCATATTGTACGCAATTTAATGTGTTGAGGTGAAAATCGTTGACGTGAATTAGAGAGTAAAGGAACAAGAATAGGTCGTTGTGGACTCCACCAGTTAGCATCGCCTGTTGGATAAATTATCTTTTAATTTGATGTATTGATGGATTTGACAGATATGATTTGAACCAATCGAGGATATTTCCTCCTTTTCCATAGATGTACAGTTTATTCAATAAAATTTGTGCGAAAGTGCATCATATCTTTTGACAAGTAAGTCGAGTAAGACCAAGACAGTGTGCTTTTTGCTGTTTAAGTTCTGATACACATTTTATAATAGCATGTTTATGGCATCTTCCGTTGTGTGCCCACCTCTAAACCAAAATTTATTTTAGTTAAAATATCATATTTGATTAGAATTTAGTAAGTTCATTGTATATGATTTTTTCAAACACTTTATTAAAGTTGGCAAAAGGGAAATGTGGCAATAATTGGATGCCGTGTTTGGGTTTTCTTTAGACTGTCGGGGAATATACTTAGTGTTATTGATTTATTCATTAGTTTACGAGTAGTATTACAATTTTATCGCGTACTAAACTTTGGTTTGGTTTGCATCCACGTTTCTGGTTCAAGAGAGGAGTGTGCGCCTATTCTAGTGTCAGCACACCTGTTGCACGTCTCGCGGACTCTAATCTCCTAACTTTGACGTTATCTGGCTCAAAATTTGTTTGTCAACTCCCACTATTTTTCTTTGTTTCGCTTACTGTTCGCCTAACTCTACAAACTTCTTAACATTCTTCGACCATCTACAGTAGATTCCTACTACGAGTGCAGGACATCCTTTCATCCACAAGCTGAGGTCCTCCACTTAGGGGACGACGATGTACACCACAAGGAGTGGCTGAACTCCTCTCACACAGACAGTGGGGGAAGGGGGTTGAAGCCCTCACGTTTTCCATTCTTAACGACCTGGAGCAAATTATCAACGACCCTAATCACGTTCCAGACCATCACAACCACTCTTCCAACACTCTTGATTTGTTTTTCTCCTCTAAACCCTCGTGTTACAATTGTACAACTTCACCCCTGGTTGGTTCATCTAACTACAATCTTATAGATGTCTCCTTACTCACCACACCTCCCCCCCCCAAACGTCAACTGTGGCACTTAGGTAGTGCTGATTGGTCCAATTTGCAACAATTCTCTCTTATTTTCCTTGGAAGGATTGCTGCCTTTTCTCGGGCGATGCTTCTGTCTACCCAGGGCGTGTGGCAGAGGTGATTGTCGCGAAAATAGAAGCGTATATCCCCTTTTCCACTGTCTATCTCTTCATCTAATCCATGGTTCTAAGGCCATTCGGACAAGCGATCAGGCATATCGGGCTTGGAAGAACTCTCCTTCCCTCGACTCTCACTCAATTTTCATCTCCGCTCGGAATAGTTGCAAAAATGTTATTCGAGAGGCCAAGCACTTCTTTATCCAGAGGAAGTGTGATAATTTCTCTTCCTCTTCCACTTATAGGTCTTTCTGGTCCTTGTCCAAAGATATCTGTAACAACTTCTGTCGATCAAACCTTCGCTTTTCAGTACTGAAGGTACTATAGCTGTTTCTCCTGTTGATAAAGCCACTCTTTGGCTCTCGTTTTTCCTCTAATTCCACTTTGAACGATTCCAACACACATTCACCACCTGAGTTACCTCTGACTGATCCTATGCCTTTTCTCATAATCTCGTTTCGCAAAGTCCAACAAACACTCCCCTCTTTAGTCACAAATAAGGCGTATGGACCGGATGGCATCCCTCCTCGTGTTCTGAAGGAGTGTGCCTTCGAGATTGCACTTGTGCGTGCTAGTTTGTTTCGCTTTTGCCTAAAAACCAAAACTTTTCCTCCATTTTGGAAGCCTGCATTGGTTCAGCTCATCCCGAAAAAGGGTGACGTTCTAATCCTTCTAACTATCGTCCTATAGCTCTGACTTCTACTATCTCTAAAGTCTCTGAATCTCCTCTCACCTTTCATATCTTCAAGCTTCTTGAATCTCTGTCTTCTTTCTGATCATCAGTATAGGTTTCACCACGTGACATCTACTAGTAATATCCTTTCTCTTATGTCACTAATCTCTGCATCACCTTTGAGAGATTTTGGAGAATTTTATGTTGTGGCCCTTGATATTTCGAGAGCATTTAACAGGGTATGACATAGGGCTCTGATCTCCAAGTTTACCCCTTCGGTTTTTCGCCCTCTCACTTCCAACTTTCTCTCTGGTCGATCCATTTCCATAATTGCTGATGGTTCGACATCTCCCTTCTTCCTTATCAGTATTGGTGTTCCTCAGGGTTCTGCCCTGTCTCCTACTCTCTTCCTTCTTCCTTCTTTTAATTAATGATATTCTTTCATTAACAAGTAACCCGATTCACTCATACGCTGATGACTCAACTCCTCACTCCTCTACCTCTTTCAAATCCAGTCCATCTTCTCTTGTTCGATCTCACTCTCATCTCAACTTCTTCCCTAAATTCAGATATGGATAGGATTTTGCAGTGGGGTGGACGTAATGTGGTGAAGTTTAATGCATCTAAAACCATATTTCTACCTATTTCTCTCTCTAAAACTCATCATAACTTTTCCATCTCATTTAACGGCTCTGTAGTTCCACCACTCAACACTGTAAATATACTTGGCGTCAATGAAACATCTAATCTACCTTGGAAACCTCGCATAACTCAGACAGCTAAGTCTGCCTCCAAAAAATTGGGAATGTTGTTCAGATGCCGAAGATTCTTTTCTTCTGAGCAGTTACTCCAACTATATAAAGGACTAATTCGTCCTTGTATGTAATAATACTCTAACTCCACGTACCTGCTAGGCAGAGTTGAGTCAAAAGCAATTCTTCCCTTCTTACTTCAAAGCTCGACCCACTTTTCCAACGCCGCATTGGTGATTCCTTTTCCCTCTTCCATAGTTATTACTTTGGTTTCTGCTCCCGAGAGCTGGCTGCTTGCGTGCCTCCGCCATTAGCAAGGCCACGTGGCACTCGTCAAACTACTGCATCGCACAATTACTGTGTAGCCATTGGCAACTCGAGGGTGAGCCGTTGTGATGTCTGCTTCTTTCGATCTATTGCTAAACTTTAGAACACCTTACTCTTTACCGTACCTTTTACTAACTACGGAGTGTTCCTTTTTAGAAAGAAAACTTTTCACCACCCAAAAAACTCTTGGACTGTTCTTTTCTTTTTCCTCTTCCGTCTTTTTTCTTTCTCTAATTCCCCAACAAGACCAGGCCTCCACTAGGACATATGGCCGTGACCAGAGCCCCTTCCATATTAAAATAATATACAGGGTATTCTAAAATTACCTAGTAAACTTTTATATGTCTGTCGATCAGTAGTGGGACGTTGTGAACAATGTGTTGAAGTTGAAGGAAGACACGTTGAACAGCTAAAATAAGCAATTATTGTTGCTTTTCTTATTGTTGTTGTATTTGAAATGAAATTGTTAAATATCGCATAATTTTTGTTAAAATATTGCGTTCATATAAAAGTTTATAGGTAATTTTAGAACACCCTGTATATTTCAGGTGACCTCACACGTAAAAATCGAGTGGATTCAGGTCCGGGGAGCGAGCAGGCCACGCAATGGGTCCTCCACGGCCTATCTATTTATCAGGGAAATGGTCATCCAAATAGTCTCTGGCTACTAAATAAAATGAGGCGCAGCGCCGTCATGCATAAACCACATACGACGACGGACACCAAGAGGAACTTCATCTAGTAAATCGCTTAAATCATTCCTTAAAAAATTGGAATACGATTCTCCTGTTAATCTTCCACGCAAAACAAAAGGACCGGTTATGTTGTCGGCAATAAGTCCTGCCCATACACTGATACTAAATTATTGTTGGTGCCTTGACTGGATGATGGCATGCGGATTCTCTTCGGCCCAGTGATGAATGTTGTGAAAATTCATCACGCCATTTCTTGTAAAGGCAGCCTCATCAGAAAACAACACGGAGGATAGAAAAAGAGGATCGCGAGCACACTGTTGAAGGAACCAGGTACAAAAAGCCTCTCGTGGTGGGAAATCAGCTTCAGTAAGGCCTTGTACTCTCTGAATGTGATATGGGTAAAGCTGTTGTTCCCGTAAAATTCTCCACACAGTTGTGTATCTTACACCCTCTGCTGCTGCTATCCTTCGGGTGCTGACACCAAGATGTTCCTCCACGCGATTCAGGATCCGCTCCTCCAACTCAACAGTTCTGGCGCTGATTGGTCTACCATCATCTGAAACTCGCTTGTTGAATGATCCTGTATCACCAAGACGCTCGTCTATTCTCTGAAAGGTCTTCTTATCTGGCAGACGGCGATTCGGAAACCTTTCCGCATACAGATGTCTTGTTGCGGCCGCATTACACTCGGCAAATCCATACATGAGCTACATGTCTGCCATTTCTCTGTTTGAATAAGCCTCCATCCTCACTTCAAATACACACTATCACTGAATAGCACAAAAACTTTTTAAGGTTTTTTTTCACTGCACTGCACTTATTTACAGTAAGAAGTTGCGAAAACAGTGAAACACCGCGATGCACCTCTGACTGACTGATGGCTCTACACTCAACGATATTGAAGCATGTCATAGAGTGTACGAAACATTACAATCGGCAAGGCCATACATGAAATAAGTCTCGTACACACACACAAATATTGTCGGCAAGCAGTGTTTGTAAACAGTTTGCGGAAAGAATTGCTGGAACACAAAACGGGCTGTAACTCGGAAACAGAGCGATGTCGGGCATATGTTTATAGAGACTTTTTTCATTGTTTTCAGGTCCTAAATCCATCCTGAAAGTGCGTCCCACATGTTATGAAACCCCCTGTATATTTGTTGTTTCGCAAATAATATGCAAAAATGGAGGGTTGGCCTCAGTGAAGAAATGTGTAATTTCACACTGTCATTTGGTTCTAAATCTTCCAACAACCAAAACTTCACCAATGAGCTTTCGACATACGCATACATACAGTGTCATACATAGCCATATAAGGACGCCGATAAAGTTTCCTCCGCAACTGTACATACATTTGTTTATCGTTTGTGTCTCGAGAGACTGGGGCTCAGATCCAACTCCCACTTTCCCATTCAGATTACCCATTACAGTCATTTTTCGCATTGGCCATGCTTCCAGCCGTATCAGTTACCACATTCCAAAAATCGTCTTTCTCTTCTGCTCATCTATCATTACATGACGCATATGCTACAATCACTGCTACTCTTAAACTTAATGATTGATTTCTGTATGCTATAAGCTTAACACATTCATATTCCCTCTTATATCCATAACATTCATCTTCCCTTACAGTTTCGTTTCGCAGAGACCGAGTAAGTCAAAACGTTCAGCCCGACAAATGTTGGCCACTTGCATCCTCTTTGTATCGTCTCGTCATTTATATACTTCTTAAATTCCACATTGCCACATGAACCCGACAAACTTTTCGTGGGTAACGTTGCTCCAAATCTGAGAATTCTGTGGCCATTTGTGGGTGACTATTTTTCAGAGATGGAACCACGGCTTAATCTCCAACCCTGTAACTCACGGGGGAATGGAGGATATAACCCTATCCCCAGGTGTCCCTGTAAAGTCGCATTTTATGACACGCACGAGGAAGGCGGAGGTTCAATTTTTAATGCCTCGATTCGTAAGGTTTACATATATATAATTATATATATATATATATATAAAGTAAATATATATAATGTGTGTGTGTGCGCGTGCGCGCTCGCGTGTGTGTATGTGCGCGTATGAAATGATTTTATGCAATATGCATTATAATATAAATTTTGTTTTACTGTTTTTAATGAAATAAATTCGTCTAGAAATTGAAATAACCTAAAACATATTTTTTCATCTGAAATACTATAAAACAATAAAAAGTCTCCTTTTAAAACCTTTCCTACTCATTTATTATTATATAATAAAAAATAATAATTAGAATAAGAATTTTGTGGGGGGGGGGGGGGGGGGGGTATATTAACCCCAACTTTTACGGCACAGATTGGTTATAGATTACGTCGAAGATAGAAAGCAAAGGCACCACCTCCTACAACAAATCGATGAATCGGTCCAGAATTTAATTTCTGTACCCATTCATCGATTTGTTGTACCTGGTATTCCCTACATTAAAACGAAGCTCACCCTCTCGTCTATTATTAATTTCGCAGCCATCCACTACCTAAAAGAAAAAAAAAATAATATAGCCCCACACTGAAAATTCAAATGATGCGCGACTTTTGCGCCACCCTGTATATTACTTATTTATTCGTCATATATATGCACGTATGCGAAATCTTTAATTTTGAATTTAAGTAATTAAAATTAAAAAACTTGAAGATACAAAATATAAAATTTAGAATGTAAAATTTCTATTTAAATGCAACAATTTTAAATTCACGGTGAAAATTAAAAAAAAAAAATTGAAGTTTTAGTCTTAACGTTTTATCATATAAATGAGAGTTTAAGATTGTGAATATTTGAATCTCATTTTATAGTTTTTTCAGGGTGATATATATATATATATATATTATATTATATATATATATATATGTGGATATTATTATTATTATTATTGTTGTTGTTGTTGTTGTTTTTAGTGTTTTTTTAAAAGAACTGAAAGATATTGAGATTGTGTGTGTGCGTGAGAGCAACTCGGCATAAAGCGAAGTCGAATGTGTGATAATTAATTTACAGATGTAGTGTAGTAATTTATTTTGTGAGGTAACACTTTCGATACCTCGGAACATCTATAAATAAATTTAGAAACGTAAATACTGTTAGAAAAAAGATACGAGTATAATGGTCCTCATTAGGTTAGGTTAGGTTAGTTAAAGTTCGGTTAGGTAAGATTAAGCTAGATTAGCACTACTTCACTATTTGATGACTCAACAGAAAATATCGTTCGAACCCTCAATTGTGTCCAAAACATTTATCACGTCCTTCTCGGTTCGTTTGTACTAAGGTTAAGTTAGGTTAAATTAACTTTGATTAATGTGTAGATCGCTTATGCGGAGGTTGTTGTTGGTTAGCCGATCAGCCCACTCTGATCGAGCAAGCCGGCGGCGGCACGCAGGTAACCGCTCTCCCTCTCCGGAGTGGACCAGAGGTTCAGCGCACTAGTGATGTTGTGTTGTGTTCTATGTTGTGCTAGAGCGGTACAGTTTGTCAGCATGCGTTCAGTTGTTTGTGGTGTGTTCTGGCACAGGTGGCAGGTGTCGTCTGTAGAGTTGTCCAATCTGTGTTATATGTCTGTAAGTTGGGGTTATCTCCACATCGGAATCGTGCTAAGTTAACGCGATCCGATCTGCTCAGGCTGGTCTCTGACCTGTTAATACTGTAGGTGGCAGCTTCGCACCAAGGACCGCATTCGGACCGAGTCGTGTCAGTGCTTTGTGGGTTAGGTGTGTGTGTGTGTGTGTATGTTTTTTCTGTACTGTGATGTCTGTGGGGCGTGGTATGGAATGGAGTATTTGGTTATAATGTGTCTCCGGTGAGCAAGTTGGTGAGACACGACCTATGACGTCTACTCCCGTGTTGGGAGTCCCCAAGCAGCTTGTAGGAATCCAAATGGTCAACGATCCTATTCGCTATTATCCCCTCTAATAATTTACCTACAACTGAAGTGAGACTAATGAGACGATAGTTCCCTGGACTTTCGTGATCCCCTTTCTTAAAGATAGGGGTCACGTTGGCTTCCCTCCAGTCACCAGGCACCTGGCCCGTCTCCAACGATTTGTTGAAGACTGTAGCCAGGAGGGGAGCCACCTGGTCGCGCACCTCCCGCAACACTCTGGGGAGAAACTGGTCTGGCCCAGGAGCCTTAAACGCGCTCAGTTTGTCTATTCTATCGGCAACGACTGTCGCTGTACATCGAACACTATCCAGGCCAGCACCTTCGTGCCTCACGCCTGGCTCAGGGATGACGCGGGTGTCCTCCCTGGTGAACACTCCCGCAAAGTACTCATTAAGTACGTTAGCGATGTCCGCGTCGGAGGTCCGCAGAACGCCGCTTCGGTCCTTTAACATCATCTTTATCATGCTTCTAATGGGCTTTCTACTATTAACATAACTGAAGAACTCCTTAGGGTTCTCCTTGCAGAGGCTTGCCACCCGTAGTTCTTGTTACGTTTCGCTAGCCTAACCTTCACCTTCACATCCCTACACAGGCGGACATACGCTTCAGTGTTCTCATGGGAACGATTGGCCTTCGCCCTCCTATACGCTGCTTTCCTATTTCGGATAGCCAAAGCGATGTCACGATTGAACCACTTCGGCTGCGTTGAAGCGGGGGTGACCAGTTTTGAGGGTATGGCAGCAGACTGCAGCACCATAAACTCGTCCAGGAATGCACTCCACACTCCCTCAACATCGCCGCCGACCTCTAACCCCATCTCACCTACGCTATCCCGGAGGCTAACAAAGTCCGCCCGCCGTAGATCGAGCTTACTGCCTCTCGAGTTAATACACTTCACCCGAGGGACGCGCACACGGAACCTAATCAGACCGTGATCACTCCCGCCCAACGATTCGTCAACGGTGAGGCCAGTGACGAGGTTGTCTTCGGTCGTGAATACTAAGTCTAGAACGCTTTCGCCTCGTGTAGGCTCATTGACCCACTGAGTGAGGAAGTTCTCATCAGCAAAGTCAACTAGCCTCCTCCCTTCAGCATCAGCAGTCCTGTCTTCCCACTTTATGCCGCGACAGTTGAAGTCTCCTAAAACTACACACACCCTATCCCCTAGCAGGCTACGGAGTTCGGTGTACAGGGCTGTATCATCCTCGAGGAGGAGATGCGGAGGTCTGTACACCAAGATTAACCTATAGTTCGTCCCTCCCACATTCAGATCGACGCCAAGCAGCTCCCGTTCCGACCGGGACTGGCAGTCAACCGGACTCAACGTGTCCCTGACGTATATTAGTACCCCACCCCGCTCCCCACGGGTGCGGTCTTTGCGAAACATTCTATATCCGGGAATTTCGAACTCCTCAACATAGTCCCTACGATCAGTATGAATCCAGGACTCGGTGATAGCAACGATATCCTGGTATTCTGATGCTAAGAGCGTCCGTAGCTCGCAAAACTTGTTCTTAATCGACCTAGCATTAAAAAGCATTGCACGGAGGGAGCCTTCCCTATTCTGACCGCCCCCTAGCACGACCCGTTTCCCGAACAGCCAGGGCTGTCGGGAGTTGAAGAGCCCCTCACTAATGAGAGGGCAACTTCCGCGGGAGCCTGCGCCCCCTCCAACGTGGAAGGAGGGTCACCCACCTGTACCTGGACGCACCCTTCAGTTGAAGGTACATCCGCCACCGGCTCATCATCTCTCCCCGGTGGGGGCCCGTCATCCCTCCCCGGACTCGACCTCACCATTCTGTATAGGTGCCGGTCGAGCAGCGCGCTTAGCACACCTTTACCCTTGTTTTTGAGGTGGACACCATCCCTTTGGTAAAGGTCCCACCTACCCTAAAATGCGTCGAAGGGGTCAATAAACCTCACGCCCAGCGGGACGCACAAGTCTTGCACCCTCTCGTTGATGCCAATGACCTTACTGAGCGCGTGGTCACTGGCATTCATTCGCGGTAAAATACCCATTAACATTCCCCTGTCTGTCTTCAGTTTTAGATCATCCGCAAGAGACATGATCTCAGTGATGATCCCTTCTGTAAGACCTACCCTACCGCCTTTGAGGAACAGGTCATTGCCACCAGCGTGGACAACGATCGCAGTCCTCCGACTAGCCACGCGAACCTTCTCTACCTCCTTCCTTAAGTGCGCCGTTCCCCGCCCAGGTAAGCACCTTACCTTCCTCCCGTCCCGGTTTGCAGAAGCAAAGTACTTCTCCTGGCCCCTGATCTGCAAGTCCCCAATCAAAACGGTGTCTTCCTCCTTCGAGCACAGAAGACTAAAGCGGTTGGAGGTCCTGACAGGAGCAACTGAGGTCTCAGGCTTCGGCTTCGCAGCCTTCTTGCCCGAGACCTTTCGATACCCGTCGCCACCTATAGACGCAGTTACACCACCCGACCCACCCCGACCGGCAGCTACATCCTTTGGTTTCTTTGGGCCATCAGTAGGCCCCTTCCCACCCTCTTTCTTTATCGACCCCTTCCCACCCTTCTTTATCAGCCCCTTCTTTACGCCCTCCACCTTGCGCCGCGGTTCCGTGCATCCACGTGGGTCGCTGGCGATTCTTCACACTGATTTTGTACCCTAGCCCCCGGTTGCACCTCTACCCTTTCTCCGCAGTCCCGAGCCCTGTCCAGTCCATCGCTGGACCGCCTTTCCATGGCAGCTATCCTATCAATGAGCTCCGGGGTGGAGGGCGCAGCCGCATTAGTGACCGCCGCACCTCCAACAGCCGGTCTGGACGACTCGAGCCGCCGAACCCTCTCCTCTAGCTTCTCGTAAAACCGCATGAGTTCGCAAAAGCTGCACATGCTGGAGTGGTTGATCTTCGCGAAGCAGTCTTCTTTGAAGTTCATCACCCACTGGTTTACTTCACACCTAGCACATTCAGCCTTCAGTTTCTGCGGTTCAGTCGTAACTTTTTTTTTTTTTCGAATTCTAAATACTCTGAATAAGATAAAGCGTTCTAGCAATGAAAACTATCAAAAACGTTCTGACCAGTATATAAAAAGGGGGGGGGGTTCTTTCCGCGCTTCTTTCCGCGCGTAGACGCATCCACCTATTTGCAAGTGACGTTCATCCCTTCCAGAAGACTACACCTCTCGCTGCTGCCGCACCGACCAAAGGTCTCCCCAGTGCCGGACAGTCCCAAACGTGTCGCAGCTATCAACTGACAAACATTCGCGACGCAGGCGTCACGGATTTCCCGCCAGGAGCGACAGCGAGATGCAGCCCCTTACTAAGTCTTACTAGTCACTCACAAGCGGCCAGACTCTTAAAATCCAGTGTTCAAGGGATATCCCACCAGACCCAGAGGCTACGCCCGAGACTTTACGCTGGCTGGCAGCCAGCTGGGCAGTAAAGCTCTCTCACCTCAGAGCAGTACAGCTAAGCACCATCAATTGGTCACCAAAGAACGGTCGCAGGGGGCTGGTCAGGCCATTACGCGTTAGGAATGGGCTTAATGGGGCACTATCCACACTCCATTCACCGCGCCCCTACGCCTGGGACCCCTCCATCCCAGTCTCTCTCAACCTACGAGCGTTAAATGGTGTTATTTATAGAGGTTCCAAAGCCTCTCTTCTCACGCATGAGGTAGCAGTAGGGTCCTAATAGTAAAAGAAGAGAAAAAGACTTAATACTAAAAGAATTTTTTTTTTTTCCCAGTCAGAGAAGAACATCCTTAACGTAAACTAAAAGGACAGGGTAGGGATGGGATGGGGTCCTAGTAACCCACGGGACAGGATTGTACAACATACTTCACCCGCCCTCCCGAGAGGGAGAGAGAGAGAGAGAGAGAAGGGGAGAGGGAGAGGGAGGGGGAAAGGGAGGGGGAGGGGAGGTTGCTCTGGCAAGGGCTAGTGACAGCGATGATTCCTCGAATGATAAGATTTCTTTGAAGGCACGTTCCACTTGACTTCCTGAAACGCGTTCACAAATATTTAGTCACACTCAAAGTTTTTCATCTATCATTACGATAAAACAGTACTTATAATGTTGTATTGAAAGTACGGTACGAGAATCTGCTTTGGTGTACCGCAACTACGTAGAATGTAAACACAACACTATACTCTTATATTACGTTTATGGCATACTGTCTTTAGCTTAGCCTTAGAGCGACGCGACTCAGATTTGGGGTCGTATATACTTCATGTATCTCAAACATAGTACTGTTGCTACTGTTACTCCTACCAATAACAATAATACTCGTATTAATAATAATTGCGAAGGAAACTAGTTTTAAGCATCTTCTATGAACACCAAAATGAGCCATGGATACGTGACTGTAGTTTGTTTGTTATAATTGCCTTTCATTCATGGTAGTAGAGGATTATTATTATTATTATTATTATTATTAATTATTATCTTAATTGTTAACTGCTGTTAATGATTTTCTATGCTACATCTTTTTGTATGTTCATGTCATGTTGTTGCTAGTTGGAATTAAATATTTACTAAACTGACTGAAGAAAATTTTGTCTTTACTCTTTCAGTCAAATGCTCAGTTCATTTATACATATTTTCATTTAAAGAGAACCTTCCTCTCAAAGTTTTAGAAGAGAAGGTGCTCTAAGGACAAACAGGGAAAAATTTTATCAACTTTTGCAGGGCTCAAAATTATTCAAAGAAATAGTGATTTCTTTAAAATAGAGGCATACCAATAAATCCTTATTCCTGAGTCTCTAACTATGTAGTTTAAGGAGTGCGTATTAAGAAATCCTACTGAGGAGAACGATAGCTTGAAGGCTAGGTCATAGATTCGAAAAGAAATAATAAGAAGAAATAGGCGAGTAATAGTCCTTTATTGATTTTATATTAAGAGAGTTTAGTACTAAATGAAGAATATTTAAATTATTTAATAAAAAGAAATCCTCAAAACCATGAAAATAGTATTAAAGAAAACGCTTGAAACTTTCGCAAGGCAAATCTGTTGATGACTGGAAACAAATTCTGGAGACATGAACAATTTTCCTCTATTGTAAAATATTTCTGCATGTGTCTGAACCTTCACGAAAAATGACCCACGAAACAAAATGATCTAACTTAATCAAACCAAATTTAATCTAACCAAACCTATAATTTTAACCTACTCTAATCAAGCTTAACGTATACAGTATAACTAAGGATATCTAACTGAACCTAACCAAACATAGGGTAATCTAACTGGGCAGAGCTTAACCTAAACATTTCCTTGACTTTAACATTTGAGTAAAATCTCTCTAAAGACATCATTTCGTGAAAAAATCTACCTTAGGTTTTGTTCTGTACTCATAAAAAATGTTTTTCATGTATAATTTCCAAATGCTACGCTACGAACGTTACGAAAAGTAGATGGAAAATGCAGTAGTCACTTAGATTTCGTAAGAAGGTAAGAAGGTATATGGAAAGTACTGTACATGAGGGACTTTGTTTCAGGCGCAGCTAGAAGGCTGAAATATATTTCCATACTTCATGCTAATATACACATAGAGCAGAAATTACGTCAGTTTTGATAGCATTAGTGTTCCCAATAAATGACTAAAAAATTTTAACAAATTTTAAAGGCGAGGTAATATTCCGCAACACCTATTTTATGTTGACATAATTTTGCGTCCAAAGTTTTCCTCATTTTTGATATGATGGATATTTTTCATCAGTTATTGGAAATTCATGTAAATTTTCTCTGATTAGGCGCAACCGCGAAAAAAACTAGCACATGCGCAATGAAAGCCTAACTATAAAAAACAAAAAATAAATGCTCCAAATGTGCTTATTTTAAACCGCTAAGCTATTTTTCCTAAATACCATAAACTCTAATAATATATTTAATATAAAGTGAAAATTCATACTGTTATCGTACATGCCTTAATTACAGCAAGGAAATTAAATGCATATTATATTCATGGCCAATGGCTAACTTATACGAAATGTTAAGATTTCATACAAACATTCGTAACATATAAGATAAACAACTCGTCCATCGAGAATTAATATTAGTTATTGTTTTTTAATCGCCTTTTTATATTTATTTTCGTCTCAACAAAAATTTTTTAAATGCAAATACAAAATTTTTTATGTAAAAAATGTTCTTTAATAAAATTGTATTGTAGAGTAAAACCATAAATACCTGAAGCGTCAAATCAGCTTACTAACACTGTATAGGGTGATCCGTTTGGATATGGATAAAATAAAAACGCTGTGAGAATCTACCGAGAAGTGATACAGTGCTCATCTGTTGCACGTGTGGTCAATGTGGGAGTTTGTAATAGGCTATGCCATCCGCTGCCAGACGTACGAGCGCCATCTGCTGTCAGACTTATGAGACATATGCCAGTTTCGAAGCTGGCGTCAAATGCACAACAACGTGCGAAGTGTGTCATTTAGTTTGCTAAGTTTGAGAGTGTGACAGCGGTACAGCGTGAGTTTCGCTGTGTGTATGGTGTTCGAAAAGCTCCGAAATACGACTCCATAGTGCAGTGGTACCACACATTTGAAGAAACGGGGTCTATCACTAAACCACACGCAGGTGGTCGTAAGAATTAGCCTCTCGTTATGACCTCTGTCGTGTCCTGAAGGGGGGGGGGGTCATGTTGAAGACTAATTAGGTCTGTCACAATCTACCATCTTTGTGGGCATTGTTTGCCAATATTAAACTATACAATGTTACTGTTTCCATTTCACATAAATTTTATTTTATCCATACCCAAACGGATCACCCTGTACATTGCCTTGGAGCTCTCGCCGCCGTCGATTCGAATCGGATAAGTGAAAAATTATATATTTGTTTCTTTATATACTATAATTATATAATATAATAATGTGAATAATTGAATATATAGTAATTAAGTTGATTTAAACAAGAAATTCGTCAAAAATTTAAATTCACAGAATTTAATTAGGTTTCGTATAAATTAATTATACTTTTTAGTGGTTTCTCTTAGAGCGTTGTACTTTCTACGTACTACCAGTAACAAGAGTATAGGGAAAGTACAGTATATTTAATGTCAGATCTATTTGGTGTAATTCCCCTGTAGGTTTCAAATATTTCATAATTCGAAAGTATATTTAATGTCAGATATACATTCGGATTTGGAAGTAGCTGAACCGTACATTGGATCTACTCTGTTTTATATATATATATAATATATATATATATATATATATTATATATATATACTTAGTGTATATATATATATAAGGGATTGAACTCAAAAGATCTCAGGGGACCATTCTCTGTTGCACACAGACCGTGCGTGGAACAAGGAACTCTTCTGGAAAGTTAAATCCATTATAGTTCGAATGAGTAAAATGACAAATACTATAATTTTTCTTTTTCATGACTTTTTGGTTTTTAGCTGAAAATACAATAGTTACCCCGCTTTTTCTTTGATGTATTCAATCCGACGTGAATGCAACGAGTTTCTTGCGTAGATTGAGGTTCTGAATATAGTAGGGTAGGTGTAGTTGTACTCTGGATCCTATCTGCTTGGCAGATAGCTGGTGAGGGAAGCTATATTTTGGGGCCTCTTTGCGAGTGACCCGTTGCCCACGTCGAGCTAACATCATGAAAAAGAAAAGCTATAGTATTTGTCATTTACCATTACTTATTCAAACTATAGTGGATTTAATTTTTCCAGAAGAGTTCCTCGTTCCATGCGCGGTCTGTGTGCAATATATATATATATATGGTTTTATTTGTGGCGTTACGCGCCGGAACGGCGTTCCGGTACCTTTATTAAAAAAGAAAAATTAAATACTGCCGGGACAATTTGTTCGAACAAGGTCAAGCTTCCGTTTTTCCACTTTTACCGTCTTCCTGCATGAATTCAGCAGTACCTCTGATAAGAATATGACTCAAACAAGATAAACCTACATTAAATAACTATTTTTTATAAAATTAAACAGATTTATTTTATTACAGGAGCAAGTGTAGTTTACGTCCCCCTGACGCAAAAGGGGACACGAACTACACTAGGTCAAAGTGTAGGATCTTTAGGAGACATTTTTAAAATGAATCCATCAAATAAACGTTAAAACTAACGAAAATATTACGACTTAACCTAACCAATCGTTAATTTATATAAATAAATTATATATACTCGTGTGTATATATACAGGGTGTCCGAGAATTATCTGTACAAGTTTTGGCTGTTATTAAAAGTCAACCATGAAGTGTAGAAATTCCAGTGTTGTCCCATTTTACAGAGAATCTCATTAAGTTTTTTCTGATACCAAGTTTTGACAAGTTTTTTAGAAATTCCAGTGTGTCCGAACATTATCTGTACAATTTCATCTTTAATAAAATTCTTGATAACACACGTAAAATTCTTAAACAAGATTATTTAGAATCTGTATTTTCAAACGTTTATTTTATTAAAGTAACGTTGTTACAAACATTCGAAATGTTATAATGTTATAATGTTTCAGACCAACAAAGACCCTAGGATCCACTCATGGCTGGTCTACCTAACTGTGTTCGTAATCGTGTATTGTGTATGTCCTCCGTGGTGGCGGAGGGGACCTACAATTTTACGTGGGTTCCGAACCACAAGAACATAAGAAACTTATTTAAAAACTGCCGGTAAATTGGCAACGACCAATTTTTACGAAACTAAATAATTATCAATTTAAAAATAATTAATTATCGGTTTAAAACTAAAGATAGAATCTCTCGGTCCAGAGGAGCAAGTCATAATAGACTACTATCGACAAATATGTTACATTCTATATCTATTATATAACGGACATGCAAATATATCAGATCCAAAGAATCCAGTCAATTTCATTACGGTATCCATCAAGTCACGGTCCATATCGATTGCCGACCAAGTCAAAATTTACAACCATATACATTATCAATTTAAAAATAATTAATTATCGATTTAAAACTAAAGATAGAATCTCTCGATCCAGAGGATCAAGTCATAATAGACTACTATCCACAAATATGTTACACTCTATATCCATTATATAACGGACATGCAAATATATCAGATCCAAAGAATCCAGTCAATTTCATTACGGTATCCATCAAGTCACGGTTCTATCGATTGCGGACCAAGTCAAATTTACAACCATATACATTACAATATATACACTTACGAGGAAAAGTGTAGGTGTGGCTGTAAAGACTGTACAGTAATGTAGAAATGTGTGTGCACCCATTATGGGTCTCCCATTTAAAGGTGTTTGTGGGGCAATTGAAGATCATGAGTTTTTCAATACCTCACAGTACTATGGGGGGCACCGCTCGGCAGAGGAATCTCTCTAAATGGGGTGTGTAAGGACAGAGAGTATCCCCTAACCCAAGACGCTGCAGCATATCCAAATCAATTCGCTCAATAGCAGCTGTGATTCTTGCTTTTAAATCATCAATGTCTGTCACCCGCGTACAAAAAAGAAAAAAACTTGTCAAAACTTGTTATCAGAAAAAACTTAGAGTTTCTCTGTAAAATGGGACAACACTGGAATTTCTACACTTCATGGTTGACTTTTAAAACAGCCAAAAATTGTACAGATAATTCTCGGACACCCGGTATATATATATATATATATATATATATATATATATATATATATACCGGGTGTCCGAGAATTATCTGTACAATTTTTGGCTGTTATTAAAAGTCAACTATATATATATATATATTTATTGACGATTGGTAAGTCGTGATATTTTCGTTATTTTAACGTTTTATTTGATTAGGTATACACGACGGACAAAGTAGGAGAACGTAAACTACACTAGGATGATGTAGGGGAACGTAAACTACACTAGGATGATGTATGGGAACGTAAACTACACTAGGATGATGTAGGGGAACGTAAACTACACTAGGATAATGTAGGGGAACGTAAACTACACTAGGATAATGTAGGGGAACGTAAACTACACTAGGATAATGTAGGGGAACGTAAACTACACTAGGATAATGTAGGGGAACGTAAACTACACTAGGATAATGTAGGGGAACGTAAACTACACTAGGATAATGTAGGGGAACGTAAACTACACTAGGATAATGTAGGGGAACGTAAACTACACTAGGATAATGTAGGGGAACGTAAACTACACTAGGATAATGTAGGGGAACGTAAACTACACTAGGATAATGTAGGGGAACGTAAACTACACTAGGATAATGTAGGGGAACGTAAACTACACTAGGATAATGTAGGGAACGTAAACTACACTAGGATAATGTAGGGGAACGTAAACTACACTAGGATAATGTAGGGGAACGTAAACTACACTAGGATAATGTAGGGGAACGTAAACTACACTAGGATAATGTAGGGGAACGTAAACTACACTTCCTCCTTATTACTTTTTAATTTCAACATGAAGAAAATTTTAGGTTTTCATTTTCATTCCTCTTTTTTTTGTTAATATGGCAAAATTCTGGGAATAGGAAGGGAGCTTGGGATGGGAGATGGGATGGAGTAAGAACTGACAAAGTTCGCAATGTCCTCTCGGCTCAAGATACTTTCCACGGAAAAATCCTGCTCAACAGATTTCCCTCAGTTTATGATAAAGGAATATCATGGCCATCAACATCAGATCTAAACCCCTGTGACTTTCATCTGTGGGGTTATTTAAAAGATAGAGTTTAAACAGAATCCACACACAATGCAATGGCAGAACTGAAAACCTGAATTAATCAAGAAATTTCTCAGATTTCAACAAATACTTTGTCCAGAGTACTGCAAAATTTTGTTGTATAAAAAAAATAAAAAAAAAGTTAATAACCTAAGAGATGCTTCGCACAAGAGAACCAATTCCCCGTGTGTAGAGAAGTTACAGTAAAAATTTCATGCTTTTATTTTGATTAATGAAGAAAATATGAACTTTTTAAAGTGTCAGATGTTTATAAAATCACCCGATGTATATTGAATTGAATTGAATAACCTTTATTAATAATAATAAAATAAATACATTATTTTCAATTTACAATGACATGAATAATTGTGAAGCTCGACTATTTATTTAATTTAATTTGGCCCTTTCGACATATTCTAATATCTTTATTGGTAAAATGATATGTGTATATATATATATATATATATATATATATATATATATATATATATTATATATATATGCGTGTGTACACACACACACACACAATTAAACACCAAATATGAATTTTAAACATTTTTAAATATTAATACAAATGCCACAAACTAAAAATTATAAATGTCATGAAATTATAGTTAAGTGATACAATTAAAATATAAAATATTATAAAGGAAACCCACAAAAGGGGATTACCTTTACGATGGTAGTAAATTCAAATAAAAATATTATAAAATAATATTGGGGAACATTATTATGGATAAGTTTAAAATGTGAAACATTAAAATCTATAAAACCTTAAAGGAAACAAGTCAGGTACAAGGTACTTGATCACAGACGCAGCAGAGAGTGAGAGATGAGAAAGATTGATACAGTTTGTTCAAGGACGATAATTTGGTTGGTTGGTAAAGGGAATTTTTATTGAAGGATATTGAGGTTATGAAATGGGGGTATCATGATTTATATCTGGTCTATTTTTGAAAATGATTGTCTTCTAAAAGGGATAGCTCGTGTTCATTAACTTTTGCAATTATTGAAAAGTTATTAGATCTAATTGGGTGGTCTAACGGATGGGAGTGGGAATGTATATACGATTGAGATGGATTTGTAAGTGATGTGCAATTATCGTTTTCAGTTTCAGAAGTGAATTTGATATTATTATGTTTTGAATTTAAATATTTACCAACAGTTCAATATGATCGGGGATTTAAATACAGGGTGTTTCAGGAGGAAAGGTCAATACTTCGGGAGGTGATAGTATCGGTCATTGTGAGAAAAAAGTTCATATGAACATGTGTTTAATTCTGAATGGTTACGGAGATAGAGCTGTTTGAATCCACAAATACAAAAGCATTGTTAATGGTAATCAAGAAAGAGAAACCAATTATTGTTTCTAACATTTAATGTTTAAACATTGGCATTTTGAATGGTATCAGATACAGAAATGACAAATTTGTTTACAGTTTACAATACGTTTTCGAAAATCCCACCGTCAACCTCAATGCACTTTGCAACTCGTGTGCGAAGATCGCGTGTTGTTCGTCTGATTTGATCTTGACGTTCCTTTATGCGGGCAGCAGCATCCAAAATGCGCGCGAGCAATTCGTCTCGTGTATCCACCTTTCTTTTGTAAACTTGACTTTTCATCCACCCCCACAAACAATAATCTAACGGAGAGAGGTCTGGCGACCTTGGTGGCTATTGAATGGGACCACCGCGGCCGATCCATCGACCAGGGAAAGTTTGATTTAGGTATTGCATCACCAGACGGGTAGAATGTGGAAGAGCTCCGTCATGCTCAAAGTACATACCAGCGCGTGTAGCCAAAGGAACATCCTCCAATAGTCCTGGCAATTCATTTTGCAGAAATTCTAGGTAACTTTGTCCTGTAAGACGATTCTGTAAAGTAACAGGGCCAATCAGCTGATCATCGATGATACCGCACCACACATTGGCAGAGAAGCGATGTTGAAAATTTGTTTCCACAGCGGCATTTGGATTTCCGTCTGACCACCGATGAGAGTTACGAGTGTTGTTGATACCGTCACGGGTGAAAGTAGTTTCATCGGTGAACAGTATTAATCGAAGCAATTGGCGATTAGCATTTACCCAATGACAACATTCCAGTCGCATGGCAGCGTCTCCTGGTTGAAGGTGTTGTACACGCTGTACATGATATGGATGTAAGCCTTCCTCACGTAATGTTCCCCATACTCTTAAGGTGTGTGGTACACTGAGACGTGTAGAAATTCTTCGTGAGCTAGTAGTAGAACTACACTCTACCAACTGAAGAATGTTTTCCACTTCATCCACATCTTGTTGACTTTCACGTTCAGATGAAACATGAGCGCTGGGAAGTGTACCAATCTCACGCAATGTGTTGAAAACCCTGGTAAACACACTTCGATCCGGAATTCTGCGGTTCGGAAACCGTCGACGGTATTCTGCAACAGCAGCTGTTGCACTTCCATCGCAAAAACCGTAGACATACACCATATCTGCATATTCGGCATGTGTGAAGGTGTGTGGCATTCTTAACACTGCTTCAAACACCAAACAATGTCACTCACAACAGTCAGCTGTCGATTGGCTTATGTTACATGCTTACATTACAGCTTACATGGTTCAAGGTTATAGGGGAGGGAAGGAGTAGGAAGAGCTTCAAGGTTATAGGGGAGGGAAGGGGTAGGAAGAGCTACGCGCGCATCAGATTCAAACAGCTCTATCTCCGTAACCATTCAGAATTAGACACCTGTTCATATGAACTTTTTTTCTCACAATGACCAATACTATCACCTCCCGAAGTATTGACCTTTCCTCCTGAAACACCCTGTAGAACAAAACAACCGTCTACGTAACGGCGGAAGAAGATTGGTTTAAAGTGGTGGGGAGAGTCCTCCAACCACTTTTTCTCGTGGTAAGAAAGGAATAAATTCGCAAAGGTGAGTTCAAGGGCTCCCCACAATTCTACTCCTTCTGTTTCTACGTATTGTTCGTTATTAAAAAAGTTTACGAAGGATACGACTTAGCTAATATCCTCAAATTAGAGAAAAAACTAAGGAAGAAGGGACTGAAAATACAGCAAAATTTTAATCCCTGATAAGATCTTAGTCCGCTAATGGCTTTTGATTAAACATAAATAAAATAAGTAAAAATTAAAAATAATATATATATATATATATATATATATTTTTTTTTTTAACTGCAAACAACACACGGTATAATTAATGTAAAGAACGACGCTTGTGTAGAAGAGCGTTCTGCACAAGATGAGGAGCGAGAACGAGCAAATGAAAAATGAGGTACCTCCCAGGAATCGAACCCGGGATCATCCAATTGCCGGTCGGATATGCTATCACTACACCAATGACCTCGATCCTTGGTGTAGTGGATAGCATATTCGACCGGCAATTGGATGATCCCGGGTTCGATTCCTGGGAGGTACCTCATTTTTCATTTGCTCGTTCTCCCTCCTCATCTTGTGCGGAACGCTCTTCTACACAAGCGTCGTTCTTTACATTAATTATACTGTGTGTTGTTTGCAGTTAAAATGTGTATATGAACGGCATGCGAAGGTGCCCCCACAGGGCATTTGATTCCGCTCGTATGTATGAGAATTACGACTTCTGATTCATCGAGGACCTTGGTGTAGTGGATAGCATATCCGACTGGCAATTGGTTGATCCCGGGTTCGATTCCTGGAGGTACCTTATTTTTCATTTGCTCGTTCTCCCTCCTATCTTGTGCGGAACGCTCTTCTACACAAGCGTCGTTCTTATATATAAATATATATATAATATATATATATATATATATAATATATATATATAAATCTCGCTCCTCCTGTGGCCCAACTGTTTATGAAACCAAATCTACTCTTCTGCATTTTAGGTGTGGCTCTTCTGCCCATACTTATATTGTATCTCGTATATTTTTTATAGAAGACGCTCTTGCAGTGGAATTGCGTAGAAAACTTCGTCTTTTACAATTTTTCAACTTTCATTGAAGGATATATACATATTATATAATATATCGCAAAGATGGAAATTACTTCCTTTTCTATCATTCCAAATTTCATACTATTTCCATATTTGCAAACCATAAATTCACTCTTCCTTCCAGAATTGGGAATTTTATTCCTTCTGCGATTTATCCCAAATACAACAAATCCACTGCAGATACGTATTTAATCATTGTTGTCGTAATGCTTTACTTCATTACATCTCAGTTAATCAGTATAAATTACTGTATACGAGGGTAATTCAATAAGTATCCGCACTTTTTATTTTCACAATTTTATTTTCACATCTGATAGATTATAAACACATCACTTCTCAACATAGTCTCCCTGTTTCTCAATACACTTAGTCCAGCAATCTACAAGCTTCATAATTCCATCACAAAAGAATGTTTTTGGCTGTGTGCGTAGCCATTCATGCACCGCCTCCTTCAGGTGATCATCGCCTTGGAATCGCTGACCTCTCAAAGCGTCTTTTAGTGGGCCAAACAGGTAAAAATCCGAAGGTGCCAGGTCTGGAATGTAGGCTGGATGGTCGAGAACTTCAAATTTAAGTTCTTGAAGGCATTTTCTAGTCTGTGCAGCGGTATGAGGGCGCCCATTGTCGTGTAACAGAATAACACCTTCCGACAATCTCCCTCTCCGTTTTGTGCGAATTGCTTGCTTTAACTCATTCCGAAGCATGTCCGAATACGATGCACTTGTTACTGTAGTTCCACGCTCTAGATAATGTATCCCAAAACAGTGTTAGCATAACTTTATCTGCTGACGGCTGCGCTTTGAACTTCCTTGCAACGGGAGATGTTGGATGCTTCCATTGCATGCTCTGTCGTTTGCTTTCTGGGTCATAGTGATGGATCCAGGTTTCATTTGCAGTGATAATGCACTCCAAAAAGTTTTCACCTTCATTATGATACCCCGCCAAAAGACGAGAGCAGACGTCCATACGATTACACTTCTGCTCTTCTCTCAACTGTTTGTTGCGAGAGAGCATGCAATGGAAGCATCCAACATCTCCCGTTGCAAGGAAGTTCAAAGCGCAGCCGTCAGCAGGTAAAGTTATGCTAACACTGTTTTGCGATACACGAGGCCCTATCCTTGAACATTATCTAGAGCGTGGAACTACAATAACAAGTGCATCGTATTCTAACATGCTTCGGAATGAGTTAGAGCAAGCAATTCGCACAAAACGGAGAGGGAGATTGTCGGAAGGTGTTATTCTGTTACACGACAATGCGCGCCCTCAAACCGCTGCACAGACTAGAAAATGCCTTGAAGAACTTAAATTTGAAGTTCTCGACCATCCAGCCTACAGTCCAGACCTGGCACCTCCGGATTTTTACCTGTTTGGCCCACTAAAAGACTCTTTGAGAGGTCAGCAATTCCAAGGCGATGATGACCTGAAGGAGGCGGTGTATGACTGGCTACGCACACAGCCAAAAACATTCTTTTGTGATGGCATTATGAAGCTTGTAGATCGCTGGACTAAGTGAATTGAGAAACAGGAAGACTATGTTGAGAAGTTATGTGTTTATAATCCATCAGATGTGAAAATAAAATTGTGAAAAAAAAAAGTGCGGATACTTATTGAATTACCCTCGTACATCGTATTGCATATCAATTGTAGTATAAAGTAACCATTGATTGTAGTTCGTAATTATATCTCTAAAATATCCCATCTGTAAATATCCTTCATATGAAATGATATATATTATATATGTATGTGTATATATGTGTGTATATATACTTTTCCTATAAAATTTTAATTAATTTCATATTTAATCATCTGATTCGTATGGCATTCAATTCAACATTTTCCTTCTATAAAATGTGGAATATAATTGTTCACATTCACAAATTCTTTTAGGAATTCAGTCATATTCATTCTTCAAATTGATAAAATCCTACTCTTAAATTGTTCATTTAAAATTATTAAATATTCAAAAAACCCACATCTCATCTATAAGGAAATCAACTATCAGAAATTCATAATTGGTTGATAAATGACATTATTTTTTTTAACCCTATTTCGTATCGTGATTAAAGTATTGGGATCACCTGAAGATCAGGGCCCCCAGCCTTCTTTAGGTTGCCTTATAAGCAGTGACGGCTCGTGACTAAAAATTCTAGGGGTGTGTTCTCAAGAATGGGTTGAAATAATTACTGAAGTAAAAGGATGAGCATTGAGCAATGAATAAAAGTTTCAAAAGTTATTGAAAAAGTTATTCAGTGAGCTCATCCTTATATTGTCTTGATTATTTCAATTGTAAAAAAAAATTTAGGGGTACTGCAGTTCCGCAGTGCCTACCGACGAGCCGCCACTGCTTATAAGGCTAACTAACGAAATTATCACGACCTAACCTAACCAATCGTTAGGTCAACTATACGCCCTTGACGAGGTTAGGTTAAGTCGTGATATTTTCGTTAGTTAGCCTTATAAATCTAACTAAGAAGGCTAGGAACCCTGATCTTCAGGTGATGCAAGTACTGTTGACAATTATTTCATATTTGTACTTGATGTAATTCAATTCTTTCTTATATTCATTCATTACTCATCATAATTAATATAATTTTAACATAAACTAATACATTTCATTGATTAATTTCAACCAAATTTCCTTTTAATATTTACTTATTAAATACTAAATATTTCATAGCTAAATTGTAACAGAAATTACTCCATATTTCGTATTTAACGTATAGTATATATTCCCATAAAATTATATGTAATATTTACTGGTATGTATAACTATTCCATATGCCACTTCATTCATCCATTTATCTATCTATTGGGATATCTATTCGTTAATGCGTATGTTATTTTATATATCTGTACTTTCAGTAATTCATAATTACATACCAACAATGCGCTTCTTTGATTCTATAAAGTAAGCTTACTTTGTCATACGCTAGCGCAAGCTTCCAAATTCCCTTGACTCTGTCTCATTGTTCATCTAAAATCTCGTCTCATTCTGCTTTGACGATTCTTCCGTATTAAAATATAACATTGTCATAAATTATAAATTATTGGAAACAGTCATTGTCACCTATTCTTTATTGTATTATTGTCGTCATATTGTTGTAATATGAATCTCCCTCATACTCATGTGGGTTCCCGGACATAACGGAATTCCTGGTAACGAATGGGACGACGGAGGTTCAAGACCTCAACACTTGACCAATGATTCCCATTTCTTATTAAGCCTGTCGGACAGAGGTGAGAGAATGGGTGGTCAAAGAACAAAATTTAGGTACCTACCAGACAGAGCTGGGCAATAAATACATTGAATGTATTTAAATACTAAATACTAAATACATGGGAGAAATGTATTTAAATACTAAATACTAATACATTTACGAATGTATTTAGATACTAAATACAAAATACATCAATTGTATTTAAATACATTTGAAATACATTTTAAACACATACAAAATTTTAACATATGCATTCACTAATTCATGTTTGATAAATTTCTACTTTAGGGGACACGGTGAATTTCGAAATAAATACACCACTCGATAGATCAGAAAAGCTTAAAAGCTTTTTCATCAATGAATTTTCCATCGCAAATTGGATGATTGCAACGAGTTAGTTACACAGGCCCACTTAAGGCAGAGCCGTTTTGTACGATTATTCGGTCAATTTCAAGATATTTTTTGATGTCTAAAAAAACACTTACCTTCAGATGAGTGTACAGATTCATTGTAGCATTGCTTGCAGCAGAGACTTCGTGTTTACACAGCAAGCAGGTGCACTTTACCTTATTACCGTCTTTAGATTTAATTTTAAAGTATTTTCCATCAAACAGAGGGTGCACTAATTGTTATCTGCAGATATATCACTGTTTGATTCACCGGATTTGCTTGTTGAAGCCATGACACGCACACGATAAAGAAATCAACCGCTTTCGACTAAGAGTGGCACACAACTGATTGAGCTGACACGTTGAAACATGAACCATGCTGTACTACACTGTCGACGCGTCGTACTGTGCTAGTACAGAACGTGTATTAAACCAGTAAAAGTATTTACATTTTTATATTTTGAGTATTTAAATACATTGTATTTAAATACTCATTAAAGTATTTAAATACTATATTTAAATACATGAAAAACAATGTATTTATAAATACAGTTCTAAATACACAAATGTATTTAAATACGTATTTAAATACAAATGTATTTAAATACTGCCCAGCTCTGCTACCAGAGCTAAATAGTAGATTCTCGAAACTCCTGGTGGGTCTCGAAAAGGATGCTCTCAGATTGTTAGTACAGTGATAAGTGGCCACTGCACTCTTGCAATGCATCTATTTACTGTAGATAAAATAACTCCTCACGCTGTCCTAAGTGTGGGAAACATAATGGGACACCCTTCCATTCTCTTGAGTGTCCAATCTACTTACTCAAACAATCCAGAGCTTGATTCTTACAAGGTATTCCTAACAGATATAATGAGAGAGAGAGAGAGGAGTTACAAGGAAAAGAAGTACCTCAAAAGGCCTTGCGGCCCATACCGAGGAGGGTAGAGAGAGAGAGGAGAGAGAGAGAGAGAGAGAGAGAGAGAGAGTTACAAGGAGTTACAAGGAAAAGAAGTACCTCAAAAGGCCTTGCGGCCCATACCGAGGAGGTACCAATGGCAACGGGTGCCAGGGAAAATTTTGTACACACTCAAATAGTGTGCAAGATTTGGTCTAACCTTTTCTTGAACTGATCCACAGAGGAACTGTTCACAACTTCCGAAGGTAACCTGTTCCATGTGTCACAGATCTTATACGTAAAGTAATTCCCACACACACTAGTCCTAAACCGTTTCAAATCCAACTTCCAACCATTGTTGCGAGTTGGGTTATCATTTAAACTAAACATACTTCTAAAATCGACATCGTTGAACCCGCGTAAGAGCTTGAAAACCTCGATCAGTTGACCGCGCAGCCTCCGAGTTTCAAGCGAAAACAAGTTCAGGGCGCGTAACCGTCGATTGTAGCCCATATGCCTAACGGAAGGGATTAACTTTGTGGCCCTCGCCTGCACTCGCTCCAGCCTCTCAATATCTTTCCTGAGGGTGGGCGACCAGAACTGCACAGCATACTCCAGGTGCGGCCGAACAAGGGAATTGTACAGTGAGAGCACAATCTCCTTGTTCCGAAACTGAAATTGCCTCCTGATATAACCCAATAGTTTCTGGGCTTTCTTTTCCACCTCTACACACTGTTTCGTAAACTTAAGGTCGCTGCTAATTAGCACACCCAAGTCCTTTTCTAAATCAGTCACCTCGATATTACTACCCAACATCGAGTAGTCCGACTTGGGATTGGCGTAGCCAATGTGCATCACTTTGCATTTACCCAAGTTAAACGGCATTTGCCATTTTTCGGACCACTCCTATCCTACCTAGGTCCGCACGCAGTTGCTCGATCGCTTCGGGCGTCCCAACATTGGCCCCAAGCTTGGTGTCATCAGCGAATTTGGCGATCCGACTGACGATGCCACCGTCGATATCATTTATGTAAATGATAAACAACAGTGGCCCCAAAACGGAACCCTGAGGAACCCCACTAGTGACCGAGGCCCAACCCGAACTAGCCCCTTTAATTACACCCTCTGCCGCCTATTCCTCAGCCAGTTTTCAATCCACCTACCTATTTCCCCACCGATACCCAGCGCGCGCACTTTCGCCATTAGCCGGCGGTGAGGTACCTTATCAAAGGCTTTCTGAAAGTCGAGATAAAGTATATCAATCGCCCTACTCTTATCATACTCACTCAACATGACGTGGAAAAACTCGAGCAAGTTGGTGAGACACGACCTATGCCGTCTAAACCCATGTTGGGAGTCCCCAAGCAGCTTGTAGGAATCCAAATGGTCAACGATCCTATCAGCTATTATCCCTTCTAATAATTTACCTACAACTGAAGTGAGACTAATGGGACGATAGTTCCCTGGACTTTCGTGATCCCCTTTCTTAAAGATAGGGGTCACGTTGGCTTCCCTCCAGTCACCAGGCACCTGGCCCATCTCCAACGATTTGTTGAAGACTGTAGCCAGGTGGGGAGCCACCTGGTCGCGCACTTCTCGCAACACTCTGGGGAGAAACTGGTCTGGCCCAGGAGCCTTAAACGCGCTCAGTTTGTCTATTCTATCGGCAACGACTGTCGCGGTACATCTAACACTATCCAGGCCAGCACCTTCGTGCCTCACGCCTGGCTCGGGGATGACGCGGGTATCCTCCCTGGTGAACACTCCCGCAAAGTACTCATTAAGCACATTAACTGAAGAATTCCTTAGGGTTCCCCTTGCAGAGGCTTGCCACCCGTAGTTCTTCGTTACGTTTCGCTAGCCTAACCTTCGCCTTCACTTCCCTACACAGGCGGACATACGCTTCAGTGTTCTCGTGGGAACGATTGGCCTTCGCCCTCCTATACGCTACTTTCCTATTTCGGATAGCCGAAGCGATGTCACGATTGAACCACTTAGGCTGCGTTGAAGCAGGGGTGACCGGTTTTGAGGGTATGGCAGCAGACTGCAGCACCATAAACTCGTCCCGGAATGCACTCCACACTCCCTCAACATCGCCGCCAACCTCTAACCCCATCTCTCCTACGCTATCCCTGAGGCTAACAAAGTTCGCCCGCCGGAGATCGAGCTTACTGCCTCTCGAGTTACTACGCTTCACCCGAGGGACGCGCACACGGAACCTAATAAGACCGTGATCACTCCCGCCCAATGATTCGTCAACGGTGAGGCCAGTGACGAGGTTGTCTTCGGTCGTGAATACTAAGTCTAGAACGCTTTCGCCTCGTGTAGGCTCGTTGACCCACTGAGTGAGGAAGTTCTCATCAGCAAAGTCAACTAGCCTCCTCCCTTCAGCATCGGCAGTCCTGTTTTCCCACTTTATGCCGCGACAGTTGAAGTCTCCTAAAACTACACACACCCTATCCCCTAGCAGGCTACTGAGTTCGTGTACAGGGCAATATCCTCCTCGAGGAGGAGATGCGGAGGTCTGTACACCAAGATTAACCTATAGTTCGTCCCTCCCACGTTCAGATCGACGCCAAGCAGCTCCCGTTCCGACCGGAACTGGCAGTCAACCGGACTCAACGTGTCTCTGACGTATATTAGTACCCCACCCCCCTCCCCACGGGTGCGGTCTTTGCGAAACATTCTATACCCGGGAATTTCGAACTCCCCAACGTAGTCCCTACGATCAGTATGAATCCAGGACTCGGTGATAGCAACGATATCCTGGTATTCTGATGCTAAGAGCGCCCGTAGCTCGCCAAACTTGTTCCTGATCGACCTAGCATTAAAAAGCATTGCACGGAGGGAGCCTCCCCTATTCTGACCGCCCCCTAGCACGACCCGTTTCCCGAACAGCCAGGGCTGTCGGGAGTTGAAGAGCCCCTCACTAACGAGGGGACAATCTCCGCAGGAGCCTGAGCCCCCTCCAACGTGGAAGGAGAGTCACCCACCTGTACCTGGATGCACCCTTCAGTTGAAGGTACGTCCGCCACCGGCTCATCATCATCCCTCCCCGGTGGGGGCCCATCATCTCTCCCCGGACTCGACCTCACCATACGGTATAGGTGCCGGTCAAGCAGCGTGCCTAGCACACCTTTACCCCTGACATTGAGGTGGACACCATCCCTCTGATACAGGTCCCACCTACCCGAAAACGCGTCGAAGGGTCAACAAACCTCACGCCCAGTGGGACGCACAAGTCTTGCACCCTCTCGTTGATGCCAATGACCTTACTGAGCGCGTGGTCACTGGCATTCATCCGCGGTAAAATACCCATCAACATTCCCCTGTCTGTCTTAAGTTTCAGATCATCCGCAAGAGACATGATCTCGGTGATGATCCCTTCCGTTGAACCTACCCTACCGCCTTTGAGGAACAAGTCGTTGCCACCAGCATGGACAACGATCGCAGTCCTCCGACTAGCCACGCGCACCTTATCTAATTCCTTCCTTATGTGCGCGTTCCCCGACCAGGTAAGCACCTTACCTTCCTCCTGTCTCGGTTTGCAGAAGCAAAGTACTTCTCCTGGCCCCTAATCTGCGAGTCCCCAATTAAAACGGTGTCTTCCTCCTTCGCGCACAGGAGACTAAAGCGGTTGGAGGTCCTGACAGGGGCAACTGGGGTCTCGGGCTTCGGCTTCGCAGCTTTCTTGCCCGAGACCTTTCGAAACCCGTCGCCACCCATAAACTCGGCCGCACTTACACCACTTACACACCCGACCCACCCCGACCGGCAGCTACATCCTTCCGCTTCTTTGGGTCATCAGTAGGCCCCTTCCCACCCTTTTTCTTTATCTGCCACTTCCCACCCTTCTCTATCGGCCCCTTCTTTACGCCCTCCACCTTACGCCGCGGTTCCATGCATTCCACGTGGGTCGCTGGCGATTCCTGACACTGATTTAGAACCCTGGGCCCCGGTTTCACCTCTACCCTTTCTCCGTGGTCCCGAGCTCTGTCCATTCCATCGCTGGACCCCCTTTCCACGGCAGCTATCCTATCCTGAATGAGCTTCGGGTTGGAGGGCGGCGCAGCCTCGTCAGTGACCGCCGCACCTCCAACAGCCGATCTGGACGACTCGAGCCGCCGGACCCTCTCCTCCATCTTCAAGTAAAACTGCATGTGTTCACAAAAGCGGCAAATGCTGGAGTGGTTGATCTTCTCGAAGCAAGCTTCTTTGAAGTTCGTCACCCACTGGTTCACTTCACACTTCGCACATTCAGCCTTCAATTTCTGCGGTCCAGTCATTGTAACTTTTTGTTTTCTTTGTTCGAATTCTGAATACTCTGAATAAGATAAAGCGTTCTAGCAATGAAAACTATCAAAAACATTCTGACCAGTATATAAAAAAGGAGGGGGGGGGGTGAATTCTTCCCGCGCGTAGACGCATCCACCTATTTGCAAGTGACGTTCATCCCTTCCAGAAGACTACACCTCTCGCTGCTGCCGCACCGACCAAAGGTCTCCCCAGAGCCGGACAGTCCCAAACGTGTCGCAGCTACCAACTGACAAACACTCGCGACGCAGGCGTCACGGATTTTCCGCCAGGAGCGACAGCGAGATGCATCCCCTTACTAAGTCTTACTAGTCACTCACAAGCGGCCAGACTCTTAGAATCCAGTGTTCAAGGGATATCCCACCAGACCCAGAGGCTACGCCCGAGACTTTACGCTGGCCTGGCAGCCAGCTGGGCAGTAAAGCTCTCTCACCTCAGAGCAGTACAGCCAAGCACCATCAATTGGTCACCAAAGAACGGTCGCAGGGGGCTGGTCAGGCCATTACGCGTTAGGCATGGGCTTAACGGGGCACTAGCCACACTCCATTCATCGCGCCCCTACGCCTGGGACCCCTCCATCCCAGTCTCTCACAACCTACGAGCGTTAAATGGTGTTATTTATAGAGGTTCCAAAGCCTCTCTTCCACGCATGAGGTAGCAGTAGGGTCCTAATAGTAAAAGAAGAGAAAAAGACTTAATACTAATTTTTTATTTTTTTTGCAGTCAGAGGAGAACAACCTTAACGCAAGCTAAAAAGACAGAGTAGGGATAGGATGGGGTCCTAGTACCCCACGGGGACGGGATTGTGCAAAATACTTCACCCGCCCTCCCGAAAGAGAGAGAGAACCTAAAGGAACTGGCAGCCAGTTCCTCTAGAATCCCACGACTCGGGACCGGAGGGCTGTCACACCCCAAGTATAAAGTTTACTACATCCAGAAGAAATGTGCATAACCTTTATACCCCCTGCGAGAGAGAGAGAGAGAGAGAGAGAGAGAGAGCTAGCGCTTCACCGGCTTGTATATTTTATTAAACTAACTGCCAGACAGGATTAATTATTGTCTGGACCCTCACGGTAATCTAATGGCCTTTGAGGTCCCACCTGAATAAATAAATAAATATCCATCATCAAATGTAATTACTAATTATTAATTATGGATTAATAATTATTTATGTAGCAACTGTTACAAAATGTTCAATTAACTTCATTCAGTAATTCCTGATACCAATTATCATAATGTAAACTGTATAAATTATATAAATTTTTATAACTATTCTAAATTAGATAAATCGCATAAATTTTTATAAATATAGTATTAAAATTGTACTAATGGTATTGTATAATTGTATGGTAAATTCATTGTAAATAACTGTAAAGAAAGACAACAACAAAAATCATAGACATTATAACACTATCGAAAACTGTAAAATTAACAATTTAATTAATTTTACCTCGAGATTGTCTACAGTATAACTCGCCAAATTCTTTATCTTTGGGAGAAACATCCCCCCCTTTTCATTACCCCGCTTATAGTCCTCAATGTCTTCAATTAAAGAATTAAATATCTTTCCAGCGAGAGTTACCATTCGCTAACGAGCTGTTAAAATGTCACGTCTCATCTGCAATTATCTTCATTTTCTGATCATTAAACCAAAGAGTGAAACAAAACGAGTCCGAACTTATTCACTTTTCCTTCCTTCCTTATTTGGAAATTTTATTAAAAGTTCATTATTTCGTGTCAGTTTATTTCATAATTGGCTCCCACTCCTCGGATGAATCCCACCTCAGACCCCACTATTCTTCGAGACTAACAGCTTCAAATCTAAAGTGTTCCGATAACCCTGCTGACGCACACACAGTAGTCGAGTGCACGACATATATATATATATATATATATATACATGCAGAGGCGGATTAAAACACCTTGGGGCCCCGGGGCAGTGAAGAATATGGGGGCCCTTTTCTATAGCTTTTTACTAACAATACATGTACAATAAATAGTACATTTACACGAATTATATGTACGGTACTCAGGCTAATTGAGAAACAAACTTAAAAGAACCTTAACACAGTGTATTTTGACGTTTGCCAAAACCAAACAGTATTAAACAAACTTTACTTTAGGGCCTATAAAACATAAAATAAAACAGGGAATTTGTCAGTTTGTGTTTACTTTGTCATATTTAATCAATTAATCAAAGAAGTTTGCGAAATGAATTATATCATCGAAACTCAGTTGATTGGGGGGGTCCCTCAAGCATGGGAACCTGAGGCTTCAGCCTCAATAGCCTCAGTGATAATCGGCCACTGTATATATGATGCAAACCCACAAGGAAAAAGAAAAATGATTCCAAGGCCTTTCGTCATTCCCTGACGAGGTGTACTTCTGAATACACGAAAGACCTTGGAATAATTTTTCTTTTTCCTTGTGGGTTTGCATCATTCATTCATTTCACGTGTTTAATTATGAAATTCGTCCCATATATATTAGGTCGGGTCGAAATTTTATATTGAAAAGGTACATATTGTGAGGGGTTTGAATGGAACACAGGAACCCCCCCATAATTATTTTCGCTGTTTTAAAGCCTCCTACTCCTGACACAATTTTCACTGTTTTACCTATATTGAAGAATACTCTATTTATACGAGACTTACTCTGCATTCAGGTTTTTTGATGACATAAATCTTTATTAAGTATAATATTTTATTTAATAATGTACAGTATTAGGAAATTAATTAAGTACAACAATATATTCAGAAGAAAAAATTAGAGGCATAATAAATGTACTAAAATTCAATTCACTTTTTCATTGTTCCTTATCACATCAAAATGGAAGAAATTTCAATATCATTAGGAAATTTTATTTCATATGTTTCTTACTCATTCCATTGGGCCTTCCATTCAAATTTGGGCAGTTTTCGCCTTGATTCTAATGAGTTTAAGATAAACTTTTGACGGTTGTCATATCCTATTCTTTCCTGACATGCCTTTGTTACTAGGTTCACTCCCCTTTCCACACTTTGACTGTGGCATGGAAAAGAAGCTATCTCCAGTGGCTTACATCGAGCCTGTAGTAGCTCATCGTCGCTAAAATTGTTTAGCAGCAGTGTGGAGGAGTAATGATCTCTTTTTGCCAATCGATCATCTCGGTGTAGTCAGTAGATTGGAAATTGAGGGTTCGAGGCAACTCAAAGTTTCTGGTACCTCAAAAATCCTGTTCTTGAAAGGATGATTTCTGAATAGCTTGCTCCTAATTTCTAGTCTCTTGTCAGTTACCATTGATACGAGTATATTTCTGGGTGGGCAAAGTAGGCGTTATTCTTTAATACTGGTTCTATGATTGATCTATGTTGTTCATCTAAATTTCGAAGCAAGCACATAAATGCCAAAAGTTATATGCACCATCAGTTGCATTAGGATGAGATTTATCCAAAACCACCGTGGAGCATAGAACTGCATAATAATCTTAACAATATCTTGAAGGTTTTTATCGGGATTTGGCGTTGAGATATATAATCGAAGGACCCTGTTGGCTAGAGTTAGCCAGCGAGCATGGTGAAGGGTACCTGGGGATCGAGTGGACAGATCTTGAGAAGTGTCAACAGTTTGCACTGCCAGACACATATCATAGAGATATCTTTGGTCACTGCTTAGCTCCTTCACAACATTTGCTGGAATTTCTTTAATGTTTCCCTTTACGCGAGAATATTTGACTACCTCCAATTTTGTTAAATCTGTTTTCAGTTTATTCCCAATTGAACCCACAAAAGTATTTGGACTTGTTGTTTTACCATCATTGGCTTTGTAGACGTGCATAAAAGGCAGCTCATTCAAATGCAAGAGGCACACCAACCACTGCACTGGTCTGTTAAGATGAATTTCAACCAGTTTTATGGCTCCACCAATTTTCCTGTATTTACAGGAGTACCATCACACAGTAAAGCTTTGATTGTATCTGTGCTGTTCGAGTCTGTAATAATAGTTATCATCTCTTCTGCTATGCAGCGAGCAGTTCCATTATCTGGTGTGACATGGTCTACATAGATGCTTCCAGGTTCTTTCACAATAACGTAGTGTTCTTCTTTTATCTTTCCACTTTTAGTTAATGTGTTATCTTTCCTTCCATCAAATCCAAGGTACTCCATCTTCAGATTTCGGATTTAGACCTAAAAGTATTTGTTTCACCCATGCGATTTCTTTCTCTTTCTAATTTCTTTGTCAAGCATGTTGGTGTGGTAAGGATCCCCATATCTTTTAAAGCTGCATTGACTATTGCAGCTGCAGCTCTACAACTTACACGATAACGATCTGCTGTTAATGCTAGGTTTTATAGGAGTGCCTGTTCTGAATATTCTCAGTCAATTCTAAATCGGCCTCATAATCTACATCCTGACTCCCTGAATCTACATCCATGTCTTCTTCGGTATTTTTATAAATTCCGATGGTAAAACAATGGTGGCTTCAGTCATTTCTTCTTGTGCTTTTAGTTGACGGTTTTGTGCTTCTTGGGCTCTTGTTCTTTGTTAAACAAGCTTTGCGATCAATTGGTCCTAATTGATTTTTTCTTTGTTTTTCACCCACAAAAGACTCCCATTCTGCCATTGGTATTTTATCCTTACACCTGCAAGATTTCCTATCAATTCCTTATAGTATTCACAAGAAAATATATCAAACATTTCATCATACTGAGCTACTTTTAAGGCAAAACTTTCATTTCTTCGATGTAACGGCACCTTGTTCAACTTTGAGGCTTCTTCTATTAGTCGACTGACTTTAAGATAGATAACTTTGGTGTTGATCGTAGGAAAAGAAAATTTCATCCAAATATCTTCAATATCTTTTACAACAACCCTGTAAGAATCATTAGCAGTTGCTGATCCTTTTGATTTAGCTTCTTCACGACGGCGCACAAAAAGGTAGTGTCTCACAACATCTGCTTTTGAAGGAGTCATGGCTGCTGAGAATTCCGTACGATATCCAAAGGCTGCATTTGAGGACTTGCTTCTAGTAGTCCTAGTTTATATTCAGAAGTAAAATCAAATTATATGTAATTTATAATTATGATAATTCAAATTATAATTAAACCAAATGCAAATTATTTCTATTTATCTGAAAAATTATTTCTATTTATCTGAAACAAAAATATCAAGCATTAAACAAACAACTTAATGTAACATATAACAACATTAAACATATGCAAATATGAAGGTAAAAAAGGGAGGAGGGCATGTGATAGGGGTAGTAGGGTAGCACATGCTTGATTTTTTATTTTGTTAGTGATAAAAAAAACCTTCTCACATAGTGTACTTTTTAAGAAATAACATTTTTTTCCATTTAAATATATGCAAATATGAGGTAAAAAAAGGGGGGGGGGGTATGTGCTAGGGGTAGTAGGGTAGCACATGCTGATATTTTAATATTTGTTAAGATGATAAAATGAAATTTCTCACATACTGTACTTTTTAAGAAATAAAAAAATTTCCCATTTCGACCCGGCCTAATATATATATATATATATATATATATATATATATATAGTACATCGCAGTTTTCTTCACGAGTCTTAGATTATTAAATGGTGTTTCTTTATAACCAAGGGCTATGTCGTGGTAGCCCTGTTCAAAAATCAACTTTTTCTTATTTTCATAGGTTTCTGTACTTTTTCCCATGCTTTTTGACCTGAAAAGGCCGAAAATCACAACCATTTTGACCTATGTTGTTGGGAAGCATTGCCGCATGGAGCTTTAAATTTTCTGCCTTGAAATCGGCCAAAAGCACCAGTTCCGGGGTCCCTTGAATCATGTTTTGCACTATAACTTTTTATCTAAACAAGATAGAGCAACAAAATAGGCACCAAATTAAAGTGTTTTTAATCCTCTTTCTAACTTATACAATTATGATAGTCTTGGAACAAGAAATGGCACATTGGTACATACAAAGATTTCAGAAATATCACAAAATTCGTTTTCTCACACTCAAGGCAGACAAGGCGCCTTATTCATGACACAAATTTGAGATTAACATTTTGTCACAAGTCTAATCGATCAAGAAGTGAAAGCATTACATGATGATTAATTTCATAATGACATTTACACAGTCAGTTGTTGAGAGTTTGTTTCTGAAGCTGTCAAAGCGGCGTCTGTTGAACCACAGCTTGAAGGAGATAGTCCCTTTGCTTGGCATCTGTTGTTATGACATTTGCAAAGTCGCTCATCATCTTGACACCACGTTCAGCAATGTCATTCACCGCTTTCAGATTCTTAACATAGTCCTACGCTTTTCTGTAGTCCTCATTCTGTGGCCAAGACGTGACAGGTTCCAGAAGCCACTCGGATCCAATGTTCAGTGTGTCCAGCAGGAAATGTGATTCTGGGCCAATGAGATCAACCAGGGTGGTCTTAGCTGTGACTCTCTGGAATAGAGGCTTTCCTGTTCTGAAGCTGTCTGGCTTCTCAGTGGCATGTAACTGGGCAGCAATGTCGTGCTTCAATGTGTCACTCAATCTACTGCTGAACAGGGCAAATGGCACGACTTCCTGCGTCAGGTACCATTTGTATTTTTCCATCTTATTAAGTACTGCATCAGCAAGCTCTGGGTCAGTTTTCTTGTACTTCAACATGTCCTGGATTAGACTTAGATCATTCACGGGAGCATCTGCAGCAGACATTGACATCATCCATACAGGAGTGTAGAACAGCGCAAGGAAGGTGTTGAATCTTTCCAGCTTTGATACAGTGTCTTCGTCGTACTCAAGTTGATCTGCAAACATCAGCATTTTCATGGAGTACAGGTTTCTGGCCATCCATCTGGCCTGATGAATGGCGCCTGGTCGACTCCAGTGAATACCTCGAGGAGGTGTTCCTCCAAGAACAATGACTGTCAGTTCAGTCATTTCCCTGTAGTCGGCTCTTGGAAGCCTTTCTGCTGTTAGAATGTCTTGGAGTATTTCTTCACTGTTCTTCTTTTCCTTCAGCCATTTGCTGTTGATAGCCAGCATCTTTGGGTTTTCCTTGGACAAGTCCGTCCAAACATCCTTCAGATGCTCAAATCAGGGATTATCTGGCCCCTTCACCTTCCCAAACAGCTTCTCCCAAACTGCTCCTACTA
Source organism: Bathynomus jamesi (assembly GCA_023014485.1). Lineage (NCBI taxonomy): Eukaryota > Metazoa > Arthropoda > Malacostraca > Isopoda > Cirolanidae > Bathynomus > Bathynomus jamesi. The sequence goes on along the minus strand of JAJOZX010007732.1, from coordinate 84,002 downwards.
GGATTTCCAGGATGTGATGTCGACAGGCCAGATAAAACACCTTTTTGTTCAGCATTTTCTCAGTAGTTTGGCAGCTCCTCTGTGAACTCCACTGTTACTGGATGTAGTGTCAAAAACAAGGGCAGTAACATTATCCGTAAGTTCCCATGTCTCCAGTAAATCCATTGAAGCCTCAGCCTGAGCTGTGCCAGAAGAATTGTCGATGACAGGTACTCCCAATAACTTTCCTTCAGTGTATGAAGGTGGACCAGACACTAGCACAGCTAAAGTCTCTGAGGTACTTCCAGGTTCACTGCCCAAGACATCTTTGAGCAACTTTCCATCCCAGTGTAAGGCAGCGTACTGTGGGGGTTTTCACAAAACTTGGACATGTGACTCTGGCTGATATTATACCTGGACAGCATTCTGTTGCGACGTGTTGTTGAGGTTGAGATGACGAAGTTATCCAGATCAGCCCCTCCAGCTTTCAAGGTGGCAGAAACCATGGCAGTAACTTGATTGTCTGATAAACCAAGACGATCAGCTGTATTGCAGATGACATCACATTCCATGACCTTCCTTGGAAACGTCAAAGTCACACTAGTCACAGTGTCTTGATGGTGAGAACATCCAGGACGAGGCTGATGGTAATCCATGTCCTCTGTGTTAGCGTCGTTGTCAGTTGAGTCACCCCAGGTAATGTCATCCACATGAACAACTGCCTCTTGTTGTGCTGCAGCTGTAAAATAGTACAACATGTTAAGACAGTAATTGTTAAGTACATGCTAAATATCGCAATGGAGTAAAACTTAAAACTTTTTGTGACGTTCAAAGTAATTAGTTTTACCTTGTTCTTGTCGATGCTGCAGTCTTTCATTCCTTGCTGCTTGCTGCAGGGATCTTGTCTCAAAAATCTTGTCATGACCAGACATATGACCTTTCCTCTCAGTCTTTTGGTCTTCGTAGAACCTGATATCCTCATCTTTTCTCTCTGGATAACAGTCTGTTGTTCTGTATTTCCTGGATTGCATCTGGAGCTCCTATATCGAACAGGCTGTCTAATTCCAGCATAAATGCTCCTCTTTTTCCTCCAGGGTTACTTGCTCTTCCTTTGCTTTTCACCAGAGCACGATGTTTCTCATGTAGTTTCATGAAGAGCTTCATTGCGTTGTACTTGGTCATTGTCTTGATCCTAGCCATCTGCCAGAATGGGATGATAGATTCAACTGTTTCATATGCAAGGTCTTGAACCATGGGCCTCCCTGCATTTTCCGGTAAAATCTGAAGATTAAGGAAATACTGGAACGCCTGTCTGTTGGTGGGAAGCTGGGAACCACTGATAAAAGCTGAAGGGTATCCAACCAGGAAAGTTTCAGTGAGAGATCTGGTAGATGGCCCAGTTGACACCTGCCTGTGGACAGTACGTGGAGGTTCTGAGATATCAACTGTGCGCCCACGGAGCTCCCTCAGCTCCTTGCTTAATGCCATTGTGAAGTTGTAACTTGTAGATGGTTTTCTAGATTCTGATTGAGTTTCTGTTGTTTCCTGAAAAATGATAGATAATTATTATTATTATTATTATTATTAATTATTATTTATTTATTATTATTATTATTATTATTATTATATTATTAATTTTATGCTCTTTCATTTGATACCTAATTTGTTGCTCTATCTTGTTTAGATCAAAAGTTAAAGTGCAAAACATAATTCAAGGGACCCCGGAATTGGCGCTTTGGCCGATTTCAAGGCAGAAAATTTAAAGCTCCATGCGGCAATGCTTCCCAACATCCTAGGTCAAAATAGTTGTGATTTTCGGCTTTTTCAGGTCAAAAGGCATGGGAAAATGTACAGAAACCTATGAAAATAAGAAAAAGTTGATTTTTGAACAGGCCTAATGTCGTGGCCATTGTCATAACACTGCTTCCCACCGATCAGTGAAGTTACTGTAAACGACATTGGGTCTGGAAAGTAGTTGGATGGGAAACTGTCCTCCGCGTCCAGATTATGTTCGCATCCTGTAAAGCCATAGATTCCCTCTGTCATATGACCTTAGATGTTGCGAGTGAAGTTAAACAACATCATTCCATTAATAACTAAGGCTAACTAAAAATTCTTGGACCTAGTATGTTTCATGGACTGCTCTCGATTTTCCTACGAAATTGCAAACAAGGGCAGTCGATGACCCTGATTTTGTTTCTGCAATCGGTTTTCTTGAGAAACCTAACCTAACCTAACCTGACCTGACCTGACCTAATCGAGTTTCTTATACTATTGTTTTTTGCAAGATATCGCACTAATTCTTGTCACTTTTTGTGAATTTGTACGGCGTAAGCGCCACACCAGCTTGGACTTATTCAAAAATATGTTGGAGTGTATTGCGTCGTTTCAGTAAATAAATTTCTTCAATATCCAATAACATTTTTCTTTATCATTTCTCAAGAAAACCGATTGCAGAAACAAAATCAGGGTCATCGACTGCCCTTGTTTGCAATTTCGTAGGAAAATCGAGAGCAGTCCATGAAACATACTAGTCCCAAATTCTTACATGGAACGAAAAATTTTGAAATTGTCTGTAACAGAAAAAACGAAAAAAAAAATCCATTAAATATTTAGGATAGATCAGATTAGCCTTTTAATTTTGTCTTCAAATAAGTCTTATAACTACAGGTGTAAAGAGTACATCAGTACTCAATTATTCCTGTACTGGAGTACCTGTATTTGTTGTACTCGTATTCGTACTCGTACTCGAGGTAATCTGAAATCGCTGTAATCGTACTCGTACTCGACCAATCAACTCTCGTGACCAATTACCACGTGCTACTAATTTGTCTAGGCTGTTCGGTAACTATAGCAACCTATAGCTTCAAGAATGTTTTAGAAAACCTTTAGCAGACTATAAATGCTTGCGCAGGGCATCGCGGAGGTTAGTATTAGTTAGAGATCTGTAGAGATCTGGTGGTATCTGACGTCATTGTGGAAGGTTGCACATATAATATATATATATACAGGGTGTCCCAGAATTAACTATCTATTTCAATGAAATCGGACATTTTTTAAAAACACACTTTTATTTATGTTTATCATGTTTAATATGTGTTAAAAATGTATAAATTTCTAAATTTTTTTCATAATTTTATTTTCATAATTTTTTCATAGTTTTTCATAGTTTTATTTTCATTCTCTTTCAGAGCCCTATTAATAATGAATACACAAGAACGCATCTTTGTTGTAACATCCCGTATCAAAGGAATGCAATGTAATGAAATCAGAGAAAAATTTACAAGAAGATTCCACAGAACCGGTCCTACAGACAAAGCGATTCGTGAACTTGTGAACAAATTTAAAAGAACTGGATCCGTACACGACGAGGTGGGAAGAGGACGCCCAAGGACAGCACGTAACAGTACCGAACAGGTACGACAATTGTTTGAGGATGAACCAACAACTTCGGTTAGGGAGGCCGGTCGAAGACTCAACATATCCAAGACAACAGTTCATAGAATCTTGCGTTCGACACTGATGAAAAAGGCTTTGATACGGGATGTTACAACAAAGATGCGTTCTTGTGTATTCATTATTAATAGGGTTCTGAAAGAGAATGAAAATAAAACTATGAAAAACTATGAAAAAATTATGAAAATAAAATTATGAAAAAAATTTAGAAATTTATACATTTTTAACACATATTAAACATGATAAACATAAATAAAAGTGTGTTTTTAAAAAATTTGTCCGATTTCATTGAAATAGATAGTTAATTCTGGGACACCCTGTATACACATCTGAGTTTTACAAGGTATGTATTTATATTTTTAGTTTTTATTTATTTTTATAAGAAAGCCGAGTTATTTTGATGGAATATAAAACATCTTACAAAACATGTTGAATAAAGCATTACGTAATTGACATTACTTATAACTTTATAATTACATGTGATATATATATATATATATATGTGATATATATGTGATATATATATATTATGTAACAGTAACGCAAATACATTTTGGTCCTTTCGTGTCCATTTTTTCATTTTCCATTATAATGTGTTCATATGGTCTCATAATCATAACAAATAAGCTTTGCTCATGCAAGCACCAGGTAAAGCACTGAAAAACGTTGTACTAGTACTCAAGGTAATCTGAAATCGCTGTAATCCTACTCGTACTCGAGGAAATCCGAAGTATCTGTAATCGTACTCGTACTCGCATAAAATTCAACATCCACATCCGCACCTGCGGGACGCGGATGTATACTATTTACTAAATTGCTGTTTTTGAAGCACAATTTGCCCTTCATCCAGTTCAAATACTAAAACTTGTGCATCCTTCATTTGATCTTTAATGTAACTGGCAATGTCTGTTGTGTATTTGTATAATTAATTGTTCATGCTACAATACATAACAATGTCATAAGCATATTACTGTCCAAAGGGTGGTGGTTGGGGAAAGTAGTTGGTGGGATGCAAGACGAGTTGGGTCCCCGTCCCGCATCTTGGTAACATACAGTTGTGTGGCGAAAACTCTTCCAAAAAGATAAGAGTGTATGTAAAAAAATTATAATTACAAAATAATAATATTCTAAGATCTAATATTATTGAATATCTAATATTTATAACTAACCAAAAATCGAAAGTCAATTAATAAATTAAGTATGAATTTAAACTATCATATTATCAAACTGACAAATTTATGCATGAATCCGCATCTGCATCCGCACCCGCGGATGTCTGAAATCTGACATCCGATACATCACTATATATATATATATATATATTATATATATATATATAATATATATATATATATATATATATATATATATATATATATATATATATATATAACTTGAACATCTTTCTCCTCCCATGAGTGATATGTCTCAATTTCAGAATAATTAGACAGCACATAAAACACACACACACACACACACACATATATATATATTTTTTTTGTTCATGTGTTTCATTGCATCATTATTATGAATAACATTTCTAATTCATAAAAACTCAACAAAATTATTGGTCGGTTTTGATCATTTTCGAGAAATCACAAACACAAAATTATTTGACAAGATATCATATTTCAGATATTTAACTATATATATATATATATATATATATATAACTGAAACCCGCCCAAAGACACAATTTTGGGTTTAAAGACGAACGTATAATGGAAGGTGCCGTAAACATGCTATTAGAAAATGTCTATCACAACTTAAACAGCAAAAAAAAAAAAAAAACACACTGCTTCGGTTTTATTCGACTTGTCAAGAGCATTTGAGACACTTTCGTATGAAATCTTATTGAATAAACTTCGCATATACGTAATAAAAGGAAATTTCGATGATTGGTTCAAATCGTACCTGATAAATTGTCATGAATTTATCCGATAGGGTGATGTTAAATGGTGCTGTTCCGAAAGGATCTGTTCTTGGTCCATAAACTGTTTTTAATTCACTTCACATCAATGAATTTCATTTGTTGACTACATTAAATTGCTTACAGTAAGCAGATGATATCATACTTTTCCCCATCATAATTTAGTCCTGGTAAATGAAACGAACGGGCAATTAGATCATGTTTATAAATGGATATGTTCTAATAAACTTCATTCATTCATTTTTTTTATGCAGGAAGGAGGCGCCAAGGGCAAATGCTCGCAAAAGTGGCCCCCCCCTCCATAGAAGAAGAAGAAGAGCCAAAATCAAGGTCCGAGGTTTTCGAGATGCCTAAACACTGTACGTTTGGTAAATGGGAGGTCATAGACAAGAGGAAAGATGAATTGCGGAAGATTGTTCCAGAGTTGACTGGTTGAGTAGATGAAAGATTGAAAATACCAATTAACTCTTGCGTTAGATAGTTGGACAGAAAAGGATTGAGAAAGTGTAGAAAGTCTGGTGCTGCGTGCACTCCTTAAAGGAGGAGGCATGCAGTTAGAGAGTTCAGAAGAGCAATGTCCGTTATAATAGCGATAGTAAAGAGAGAGTGAGGCAACATTGCGGTGAAAAGAGAGAGATTGAAGACACTCAGTAAGAGGCGGGGAATTGATGAGACGAAAAGCCTTTGATTCCACCCGGTCAAGTATGGCTGTGTGGGTTGAACCACCCCACACATGAGAAGCATACTCCATACAGGGGCGAACAAGACCAGAGCATTTTTTAACCTAGTGAGTGGGCGACATGAATGTCACCCAGTGAAGAAAATTTGTCGCCCAGTAAATAAAATTTTAGGGCACTGGTCGACAAGGAATTTTCATAATTTGTAAATATAGAATTGTCTTGGGAGTTGTCTTCGGAGCATTGTCTTGGAAGCCATATAAAGACATATAAGACATGCACATATGCCACAATTAGAACTGTTTATCATAAATGTAAATATGAAATTTACATTGAATATTTATATATAGATAATGCTAGTGTTATTTCAGACCACACGGAGATGGTGGCCTGATTAGGGAACATCTGGATCCAAAGTATCCTTAATCCGTGATGCGTTCAGCACACTCGGAAGGGCCCT